>JAPMOB010248351.1:0-19201 GCA_029875015.1 Lepomis gibbosus
GTGTCAGATCTGTGTATGTGTTTCCTGTGTAATTTTACACTAAAACATTCTGTCTGTTGAACACCAGCTTATAAGAAAGCTAATAAGAAAAGTTTTAAAATTAATACTCATGGCCATAAAGAGCAAACTGTATCTCTGATCTCCTATTAAGTTCTGCTGAGAGAATGAGTGAGGAAAATGTTGACATTTGGCATGAATAATTTGACAGTCGCAGCAGTGTGATGAATTATGGCCCATTTGACACCTTAATGTTCTGTGTACTTTCTCAGAATAATCTACAGTTGAGTGGACTACATTAGTTCTCAGAAACCACCAGACAAAAAAGGTTAGACTTTTTAATTGCAATTTCAAAATTAAGCCATTAAGTCACTTTTAGATTGCGGAATAACAGCTTTAGACTACATCTGAAAAACTCTTAGTGTATAAAATGCATTTTATCAGTTCATATGGCATCCTGATGTAGAACACCATAATATAAAAGGGTTAGTGTGTTGTTACAGGTGGCAACCTGTACTTCATGTGTATTTGTTTTATTTATATTAAAAGCTGTGATTATGTGAGGTGTTTTAGTGGTAATGATGCAAAAAGGTTTTTTTTAGGTCATTCTAATTTATGATCATAAAATTATTTATTCATAAAACACATATAAATAAACATAAATGACATATACTGTATTTTATCATTTCAGTTCATTACATGCACCAAAAACATTACAGAGAGCTGGAATACACAGTTCAATCATCTCTGAGCCATGCATATCATATCATATGGCAAGTATCAACTAATATATTTCAGTTGCTAAATTGGGACATGTTCAAATGCTGGTCTGTACATGGTGTACTTCGCCTTTTTGACCAGTAAGTGGTGCTTGAGCTCCTAAATGCGATTTCTGGGGATCCTGCAACTCCCCCAGCTCTCTCTCTCTCTCTCTCTCTCTCTCTCTCTCAAACACACACACACACACAAAACTTAAACACATAAAACCCTTACACGGTCATCCATGCACTGTATCTAAGTGGACCAATGTTCATCCTTGCGTGATAATGTGTTTAAAAACAGGAGCCCAATTACGATTTCACAACCTAATTGCTTTCACTGTGTTCCTTGCAGACACACTACACATCCACTTTTAAAGTTTTGTATATTGGGAGGCTGGTTGTTTTACATGGTTAATCCTGAATGTGATATCACTTTACATCTAGGCCTCTGGAATCAGGTCCCAGACACCATCTCCACATTTAAGAGTAAGGCTTAAGACTTTCCGCTTTGATAAAGCTCATAGTTCTGGCTGGCTCAAGTGAGCCCTGAACCATCCTTTAGCTGCTATAGGCCTAGACTGCTGGGGTACGTCCCATGATGCACTGAGCTCTGATGCACTCATTCTGAGTCACAGCTCTGTTAAAGGTTTCTTACTCCTATAACTGAGTTTTTCCTTGCCTGTGTTGCCTAGCGCTTGGTCATGATGGGAAATATCGAGTTTCTGATAACAATATTACATAGAGTATGGTATAGATCCGCTCTATATGAAAAGTACAGTGAGATACCTGTTGTAAATGTATTTGCGTTGTATAAATAAAATTTAACTTAATTGAATTGTAGGAGAATCATTTGGTCAAAATAAAGGATAAACCTTCCATCATGTAGCACAGGAATGCAATTTAAAGTGATAAATGCTATAAAGTAGATGACAAAGATAAATACTAGTTGCTGTAAATACACAGCTATTTTTAATCACTGGTACAGAAAATGCCCTCAGGCTGTGACGAATGGGACCAAAACACAAGCTGGAGGATGAAGCAATCAGAGCAGATTTCTAGTTTCTATTATAGTATAGTAGTCTTGTTTCTATTTTCTTCTTTTTTCCGTCACCATACGGTAACTTAACATGTGATTAGTTGCAAGAGTTATGACCCCACAGTAACACCCTGCGTACAAACCTCCACAGTGTTCTCAAACTATGTGGTGTCAAGGTTGCACAAAGAAAAAAAAAGCACACTGCTGATACCATATCTGACAAATGTTTTGCAATTCCTATTACTACAACTACTATTTATAGATTGTAAAAACTGAATTTACTACTACTAAGTTCTGTTTCTAAGCCTTACCCAATATCTAAGGGATACATTTCCTTTGGAGAAATATGCAATCTGTGTTTTTGGCCTAATCAGTCAAATGTGAAAAGAAATCAACCTTTAATTAGAACTGCAGGATGAAAACCCCAGAATTAGCAAACACAATAAATCAATACAGAGTACTAGTGCAAACCTCTCTGACAACTAAGGCTACAACTAACAATTATGTTCATTGTCGACTGTCCATTTTTTTCTTGATTAAGCCATTTATTATTTGATCTATTACATGGTAGGAAAAATAGTGATGGACATCCCAGTTTTACCTGCAGAGCTCAGTGACCAATCATTTTATCACAGGACTATTGTATTGGACAACATATTTATATAGCTCATGTTAATGTGAGAATATGTAATCTTTGAAAGACAAAACTGTAAAAAGAATTTCTTATAAATTTAAGTTTATTTCAAAAACAATAAAATATGCTTGCTAAATTCACTACAGTCAGGAGTTTTGCTGCTACATTCGTCTTGTTCTGGTGTGACCAGGAGCTTATGGTAACTAATGTTTGGAAAACTTTAGATAGATAGCAACTGATTTAGTTTGCTGACTTGAAAACACTTCTTTACTTGTGCTAGTATTAGACTACACTGCGTTTTAGCTACAGGAAGTCTTGATGTGTCTGATCCCTCTTCATTCTAAACCAATTTTAAGTGAATCAAACAACTCTTAAAGTAAAATTCATCTTCTTAACTACCTTATATTTTTTTGAGGTGCTGAGGAACAAAACCAGCTGGGGATCCATGAGTTGCTTAACTCCTCATGTCTCCTTTTGTATCATTACTGGCTGGGAAACATATTGGTTGAATGATTGACATGATGCTAAATAGTAAAATCTATGACACATGGATGATGTCTCACAATCCTCCAATTTACTTGATTTGAAACAAAGAAGCAACTGGCAAGACGAAATTGTCTTAATAGCTTGCAATGCTGAGTTGGATGAATGGGATATGCTGTGTGCCAGTCTGTCCCTCCAATCTACTGTCTGTCACGTATCTCCACACCCACAGCCTCACTCGCAGGTATCCTCTCCTTAATCAGAAGAGTGGAAGGATTGAGTTTTTGCATTCATGTTTCTGCATCTGTTCAAGCGTTCTCTCTCTCTCTCTCTCTTTCTCTCTCTTCTCTCTCTCTCTCCTCCCTGGTCGTCCTCTGCAGGCCTGCTGCTCTCTGCTGCAGAGAGGGGCTGTGTGACGTCAGTGAAAGGCTGGAGCGGAAAAAATGGGGAGAAGATTGCGAGGTGAGTGAAACGTACATTTCTTTCATATTATCCACCTCTACCGATCACATTTGTGTCGGTGTGTGTGTGTGTTTACCATAATCGCTTTATTGACGCCGCTGCTCATGTGCAACAAATTTACGCAACGTCAGGAGACCAGCCCAGCGATGAACCAGCGCTGCTGTGGAAACAGGAGAAAATCGTGTGCATGCAAGACTGTCGCCCTTTCCTCTGAGAGGGCACAACTGCAGCCATCAGCATCGGTGTGAATTAACCTGACTCCAGGCTTGTTAGTGCATTTAAGTCATTACGGCGGCGTTCATTGCTCGTGATGACATTTGGTGATGCCGCTCGTCCACACCCACATGATGTGCTGCTTGCGATTGATCCATGTGCAGTGCAGATATGAGGATCAATGTTTGTTTTTTAGCACCGAATCTGCCAATGTTCAGGCTACTCTTAAAGTGGTTGTCAATCGAGAGATTGAATAAGCTTTTCAGACTGGAGACTTTGGCCGGCCTGTTTGGCCTGGATATGTGAGCATTGTACCTGGTATTGCTGTATTTAGAGATACGCTATTGAAATGGGATCTGTTACAAGTTAAATGTTTCAGCTTATATAGACACACAGCTGTAACCTGGTCGTTTTGGTGCATGAATATGAATTTTTGCATAAAATACATGAGTTTATTATCTTCTTGCAGTTGTGTTCACAGACTAGAGGGTTCATGCACATTTGAGGTTTTTAATATTCCTCTGAGGAAAGAGGAAAGTGTCGAAGGAAATCATGACTCTGTAATATTCACACTAATAATAATATTCCCATGGAAGCCTCAGATTCAGTGTGTGCCCCTGCTCTTCAGGCAGCACACACTGCTGAAGTGACAAACAGCCATGGCTGCTTGAGTTTGGGAAACTGTCATGTGACTACAGTGCATGAGAAATCTGGAAGTCAGTAGGCATTAACTTAGTGTTTGTAGAAATCAGATGTGAAAAAAGTTGGAGAAGTCACGCTGAAAAGGGGAGGAATAGCTGCAAAAGTAGAAGCAGAAAATAAACATGCTTGATGTTTTTTGTAGATTAGATTCATCTGTCATAAGATAACTGAGCTAATAAATGACTGGCTACTCTCTTATTCAAGACAGAGTCATGTTCTGTATCTGCACTGCCACAGTGTAGGCATACAACATGCATATGCATGCTAAGTGCATGTGTGTAGACCACCATGGCTTTGTCATTCACTGTTTCAAGACAGTTTTTGTGATAGCAAACCTGCAGTGTTCAGCAATCACACTGATGCAGAATATTTTACTGTCTATTGTGTTCTACTGGTGTGTGTGTGTGGTTATGTTACTTTGTGTATGTGTGTTTTTCATTCAGTTGGCTATGTGTGTGCGCGCAGCTCTTAGAACTGTTACAGTGAATCCCATATTCATTACCCATGATCCCACAGCAGATAGAAATCCTCTGTTGTTAGAAAACAACAGAGGATTTCTAAAACATTTCATAAAACATTTAAATCCGTGTTTAAAATATTGTATTTGTGCCATTTTGGGACAGTAAGGAAAGTTTTCTTTACATTTCTACTGATTTCAAAGTGTCTGTTGGCGCCTCAGCATATGGTTAGCACGTAGTGTATTTTTTCTGCTACTTTCTTATGCTCGCCTTTTATACAGCCATCTATCCATCAACTGACTGGTTGACTTTTACCTCTTTGGATGTGAGGTTCACAGATCAGACAGAGATGCAGATCTAGATCTACCTGTCAGGATGTTGTCAGTTCATGTGTACAAGCTAGCACACTAAAATTCACACATCCGACTTCCCCACCTTGTCTCTCTCCAAACTTATTCAGTCCTACTGAAAATGTTAAGTCTTTCAGACAAAGTGTCACAGATATAAAGTTTCATAAAAAAGGCTCAGTAATTTCCAAAAATAGGTAGTCTTTCCCACAGAGGAATAAACTAAAACAGGCTTTGGATACAATGTGATACTTATAAGGAGAATTGGCAAATTTGGTATTTTTATTGGATTTGACAAAATCCCCCAAATTTTTTGACAAAAAGAAATATAAGGCTGGAACTGACAATTATTTTCTTTCCCGATTAATCTGCTGGTTATTTTCTTACTCACCATTCTGTATTTAATGTTTTGTTTTGTCTGACCAACAGTCCAAACTTCAAAGCTATTTAGATATAAAACAGAGAGAAGCAGCAACTCCTCACACTGGAGAAGGTGAAAGCAGAGAATTCTGGAGAATGTTCTTGAAAAATGACTCAAACAATTTATTCAGTCATTAAAATGGATTAATTTCTGTCGATCAAGCTCTCTATCAAAACACAATCACTCTCTCCTCTGATCAATCCATGAAAGTTTCAGTTTTACGCCTAATTTGAAACTTGTTATTTCATTGGTATCTAGTTTCAAGCCATAAGTGTCCATTTTCTTGTGATCAGAGTGGTTTTCCTTTAGCTGGCCTTTCTGTTATAATCAGACTGTGTTTATGCCCATGCACAGCTGGCTCAGGCATCTCTGGGCTGGTCTGTTATTGTTGTAGCTGCCTGTAAAACGGTGCTCATCCAACCATCGCTTACAGATCAAGGATCAGGCACATGATTCTGGCCTTGACAGCTCATGACAGCCTAAGACTGAATGTGAAAATATACTGACACTAAAGGATAAATTTCACTCGTGCAGTATTTACTAATTCTTCTTTATTATAAAGGTTTTCAAACCATTGCATAATAACGTATGCCTTATGATTGACATGCTATTAAATTTTATTAATCATTTGAAGTCACCCATACTTGTTAGAGCAACATAAATCAACCCAATTGAAATAGGAAATATTTAATCTGCACTGACTTTCCCACTCCTCTGCCAGCAAGCTGAATATCATACCAACACAGGCTCAGGATTAATGAGTATAAGAGGACCTCAGAGACAGTCGAAATACGGCCACAAATCACAGAGGCCATTTTATGCATCATCTCCCACAGACGTCCTCTATAGAAACTATGTCCCCTGTCTTGTTTTGGCACAGGGGGCTTAATGTTACTTGTGTTCTTTTAAGATGATATGGGATACTGAGATAGTACAGAATTGATCCAGGTCTGATTGGATAAGAAACTGTAGCACTTCTTGATGGAGGAGACACATGTGTAATAAGAAGACATTAAGTGTATGTGCTTGTATAATCACAGCAGGAAGCAATGCGGTTAGTGTGTTTACCAACATTCTCCTGGCATGCATTGTGGATCTATGTATACTGGAGGACAACTATCAACTATAGCAAACAGCTGTTTGGATCAATAGTAGACAGTGGGGAGCCGAGAAGTGAGTTTGTCCATCAGTTCACACGTGTGATAGTCTCTCCATCTCATTCACTATCGCATCCTCATCCCAACCTGAGCTCCTATAATGATGCTCATTCTGTGTCACTGCAGCGAGAGCTGTGCTGCTTTAGCTTTGTTTTGTGTTCAACCTCACAGTGGCAACTGAATGTTAATGTTGCTTCAGTGGGGCTGTGTAAATAAAATAAAATAAAATATGAACAAGCATTTATATATGGTCATCCTTCATCTGGGTATTAATGGCTAAGTGACAGATAGTTGCCAACAATTATTCATCAACAACTTCTTTTTTGGCCACCTGGGGACAGTGGAAACAATTTGTGAACACAACATTGACATTTATCAGTATCTAACTTTACATGGTGAACTTGTTGGTAAACAGTTACTTGTTTACTCACCCAGAAGTTACAGAGCAACATTATCATTCATTTGGAAGTGCTTCTGGCCACCTGGTGAATGTTAGTCCACTTGTGACTTTCTTTTAGCTCTGTTTTTGGTCTCTACCAACTGCTGAGGGAAATATCTGACTCTTTAGCTATGTTCACCAGCTAGTTGCTAACTGTGTCTGTCTTGCCATTTGGTGCAGAGTAGTGTACAGTGGACTTGCAAGCGAGTTTCTGTCCACATTGTGTCTGCTAAGGTTAGACATGCAAAAAATAGGTTGTACAATAGCTTGTTACATAGCTCATGTGAAGTCCTAAAGAGTGAAAATGAAGGGAAAGTGTCTCCGAATAATGTTAAGCCAAGTTACAGTGCTGCTATGGGCTGCACCAATGTCACAGAATCTACAAGACTGAGAATAGTCAAAGAACATCTTGAGCTTAACAGGAGTAAGAAAGGAGTTATGCAAATAAAAAACATAATGAAAGAATGCCAAACATAGGTGAATTTTTTGGATGCTTTATTAGAACCACAGACTCCGGAAGGGGGTAGGCCAGGGGGGCTGTGGCCCAGGTAACCTTTGGACTCTGATATAATAGGTTTTTATGTCAGAACTTGTACTTTAAACGATCCAAATGATAATGTTCATGTCACCCACTCCCACTGACATATCCACATGCCTTGAAATTATGCCACCCTCTTGGTTTAGATGTGTTCTGTAGTCCATGGTCAGAACTCTTTTTCTAACAGTTCAGTAGAAAAGATGTAAAGCATGAGGACAAACTGATGAGTTTGGCAAATATATCACGATAAACTGCTTCAAGTCCATGAGCAGGACAAAGTTGCTAATGTAAATACAAGGCTTTTCCCAGAGCCTTGCCATCCAGTCAAAGATTTGTAAATGACCACAAAGCCAAATCTGCTGCAGAATTTGAATTCTTAGATGGTAAATGATAGATTTGTTCATTATTTTTCTTCAAATATCCAAATGCAGATGTTGCAGTGTTTTGGTAATGCTGTTGCTTGAATGATGAAATGATTTGCACTGGCCCTCTTCAGAAGTATGGCTCTCTGAAGTGTGCTGAATCTTCTTCAACATTAATGGTTAGGTTTGCCCTTTGCTGTAAGGTGGAGAGCCCCAGGTTGTGAGATTGTCCTGTCACGGGAGTTCCATGGCTTACTCAGGACTAACACAATTCGGCATGCTCATATAGGAGCCTAGAAGGCATTAGGAGCTTTTGTTAAGTCTATCATTCAGTTTAAAAAGGAATCTATATATATTGTAATCTGGCCTGTCCAGGGGAACACGTCAAAAAACTCTAAGGGTTCTTATCACTTACAGAGTTTAGTGCACATTTTACATTGGTGCTATCATACTGTGTGAATGCAGAGCACACTCTTTTATGGCATTTACTGTGAGAGTGGGAGGAGCACATCTAACACATGAAAAATAGCAGCAGTGAAAACGGCTCCATTGTTGAGGCGTAGGCTGATCCTCTCATACATGCACCTCCAGTATTATGTACAGTATCGTATTGCTAACTGCTATGCTGCAGCACTGGCATGGCTGCTGTGATACACCTTGACTCACTCTGCTACTCACACCTCCTAGTAAAACAAATCTTTATCAGAGAGGACAGGCACACAGGAATTAAATCTCACCTAGCTGTGAGGTAGAGCTCCAGAGCCACTCTGGTGAATCAGAATTATGGGAAGCTGAGTGACATTTTGCTTGTAGCTGGTGACTTTTATTATTTATGAATGAATTTAGACCAGTTTGATTAGTTGGTGTTCATCCGTATGAGCTGAACTCTTTACACTCACTTCATTAGTGTAGCCTGAGGGCCAGCTGATGTTTTATGCACATAGTGCGCAGTTTAAGAGTTCTGTAGCAATGACTGCAGCATGGGCTACAGTATCTTCACACAAAAAATTTAAGGAGTTTCAATTAAATAAGTTATTATTATAAGTGGGTTTAATGTGGCTTTATGCATCTGGTAATGTCAGCTGATCCTGGTGATGTTCACAGTCAGAAATTAATGTCAAGGAATTGAATGATTGTTTACAAAAAGCGGTTATATAGTTAGATTTGGCGGAAAGAATCAGATAAACAAGAGGATTCTGCTGGGAGAATTAATCTCATAAATGGACATTAAATACCAAAAATATAGCACAGAAGGAGGAAGTTGGGACTGGAGGGAGCGGTGGCAGCAAACTGTGACTAAGTTTACATAGCCTACACACTAGTTTTCCAAGATTATTCTGAATATTTTACATACATTTTTACAGCAAATTCGGAATTTCTGTCTAACTTTTGTTTTACTTCAGTTTCAGTTTGCGACACATGGCCTCTTGTATGTTTTCAGTCAGCTCTGTGCGTTGTAAAAAAATCAGCTAGCCCACAGATTGCAAGGCTGTAGAGAGACAAAGCTGGTGTCTGACTGGAAGGGGAAACATACCTGCTTTTAAACATTTTGAAAGACGAACAACCTGATTACAGTGACTGCAAAGGAGGTAAATTTCTCTATAGGTTGTCGCTGTAGGAGGTACGTCATGACATTAATGGGAGTGTGCATAGTTTCATGTGAATGGGAATATTAGTGGAAAATTCATTTTCATTAACCATGTGAACAGCTTAGTAAGAATACTGTCTTTTTGGAATAAGGGCAAAAACTGGAATATTGTGTATCTAGTTAGTATTAGCTTAACATAGCTTGAGCCTGTCAGTAGTGAGAAGTGTTGTCTGCATACTTGTATATACTTGTATATCCGTTGTATCTGTTGCAATACGTCTGCACAACACAAAACAGTGTGATGCACATGTAAATATTTACCACATTGTTCTTTCTCTGCAAATAGTTGTATTACTTTTCTCTATTCTTTTTGCTTCTTTTATAACTTCCATTTATTTATTACATATTTATATATTTCAACATTTACTTATGTCAACTGTATGTTTATCTATGTGTAGCACCTTATCACCAAAGTAAATTCCTCATACGTGTAAAACACTACTTGGCAACAAAGCTCCTGATTCTGATTCTGAGACCTGCATGGATATGACTGAGTGTTCACAGTCAGCTGTGAATAAGCCATCGACTCATTGTGAAGTATGAATGTAGCAGCTAATCAGCTGCAACTTAAGTTCTGGGCCTGAGCTGACAGTGGTCTTTATTTAAACAACAGTCCCATCGGGTCTCTTACATTTGTGATGGTGATGGGCTGATTCAAGTAATGCTAAACTCATCTTGAATATTTTCAGTAATCATCTCCTTCAATTCAATAACTGGTGGTCTGTGAAAACAAGGTGAAACCATCTGTATTTACAGTCACTTGAGGAATAAGTAGATGTATGACACAAACCAAAGAGAAATATTTAAAAAAAAAAGAATCTCAAGGTTGTTTATTTTCTAACTTGTTGATAGTGTTATCAGCTGTGCAGAGCATTGGCGTCCAAGTTAATCTGCTTAATCTACCTTTTTGGATAAGTACGTGTCAAAGGATATTACAGAGAATGAAAAGCCTGCTTTGATCTAGTAAATCAGGAATTAATATTACATAGAACACAACTATACTCTACTTTTTGACCATGGATGGTGCGAGAAAAAGAACTTTAAGAAGAAGATGGCACTGAGTATAAAGAGACTTAAAAAGAGAGTGACCTTGGGTAGGTAGTCAGAGAGGGATCGCCCACTAGGGTGGCTAAGCTTGCACTGAATGTAGATTATAATGTCTAGCAGCATGGATCTGCAAAGTTTGTGGTTTGAAACAGATGTTACTGGTGTTTTCTGCTTTTCAGTAAATCAAATGCTGCAGTGCTGGACATAGCAAAGCAAGTGCCTTAGTATCAATGTGTTTGCATGCAGAGCTGCAATGCAGCAGCCCATAACTCCTAATTAAAACTGCTTAAATACTGCTGTGTACGCACACTATTAGCTAGTGGCCACATACCTATAGTGCTTAAAATGAAAAAATATGGGGAGATGGTGAGATTGAGTACAATGTGTGTCTGTACATTTCTCTGAAGTTTGATGCAGGATCTAAACACAAACATAGTAATAATATTGGGTATATGGAAAGTATATACACATATTTATGTCTCATAACTATGATTTAGTGCTTTCTTGATTATGGCTGGGTGATGGGTGTAATCAAATGGGCTGCATTTATATTATGCTTATTATACTGCAGCTCTTTCCAATATATATTTCTCATTTCCAGTTTTAATATATAATGAAAATCACATCTAAAGAATCAAAACAATGAAACTGGTTGACCTCTGTAGCTCATTTTGTTACCTTCAAATGACAATTGGCTCGGAATTGTTTATTTAGACTTTTCTAGAGTTTTTTAAATTGTAGCAGAATTGTAATACAAGTAATTGCAGTGAAAGTTACAAAGTGATCTTTGTAAAAAAAAAAAAGAAGAAAAAAAGAAGCATTAATTGTTTACATTCATGTCTGCTTATGCGTGCTACACTTCTTGGCGTGTTACTGCAACTAACTGAAGATCATCACACTGCTTCTAGTGGTCAAAACCCCACAGGTGCCTTTAATAAACAGTAATTTTCCTGTCGTACTCTTGAACAGCACAATACAACCTATCTCCTAATTAGTAGTTCGGGGAGCACTGCTGCCTGTTAGCTCACATAATTTAAACTTATTTTACAGTGGCTATGCTCTCTTGGCCATTGATTACTTCTTTACACTTTGTAAAACTCTTCCTCACACCTACACCTCTGCTCCCCTGCCTCTCTGCCTCTCCACCCTCTTTCACTTTATCATCACCTTTATATTCCCTCTTATTTGAGGAGATTCACCTGTGACTCCCTCTTGACTTTATGTTCGCAAATATTTTTTTTGTGAGATAGAAATGGCCGGTGGGAGTTGGCAAGCTCTGTAGATCAGCCCCTCGACTTCAGGTCACTGCCCGGATGTAAACAGCAATATCCTTCATTCTCAGTCTTGACCTTGTGGTTGAGGACCATGATCAAATTGGAATCCATGTTCTGCCTCATGTTGAACTGACTTTAATGCCTTGTTTGACCATCATGGGATTGACAGATGATGAAAATGAGATTATTACGGTTTCCCAGCAAAGATCCTTCAAAAAGTAGCTTTCCATTAAGAGTCTGTGCATTAGGGTTACTCAAGAGACAGAAATAAAACATCCAATTAGGGAGATATTTTAATGGCCTGTCATGTCAGTCAAGATATATATGGTCTATAGTAGTAACAGTATTTGGATCACAGGAACTAAACACAGTGAATATACCATCCATTAAAAGTGCTATAAAAAAGATTAACCTAGTGTTTAGCATCAATACTGATACACATTTAAAGTAAAGTAAAATGTGTTTAAATACTGTAATTAAATACTAAATATGATACCAGCCTCTGTGATATTATACCATAGCACCAGATGGCTGCTCTGTAGAATCATTATTACGCAGCCACTCTGTGCATGTATCTTAAAATAGTGCCACAACACAAAATGTGGCCTTGGGATTGTGGCAGATGCGCTTCTGATCAATGCATGAGTAAACTGCCTTTCCTTAAAGGACCTCTTGTATGTCTGTTCAGTGTTATAAGTCAGCCCTCTGTATCATGGATGTAAGGGGGGGGGCAGCTGGTTTGGTAAGGCTGATAGTTTTTGGTTGGATTTTTCACAGAAAAAGAGTAGATTGGTTTGAAATCAAGTGCCAGTCGCATTTATGTTCCCACAAATCGAACCAAGTGTTGTCTAATGTTGTATATGGGACTAAGACTGATCTGCCACCCTCCAACCCCTATGCAAACTTCTCTTGTTAAACATTTTACCATTCCCATCTCATATTTAAAAAACAACAACGATTAGCATCATCTAATATTATGTCTCATTTTATGGATGTTTTTATTGTTGATTTTGTAATTATTTCAGATGTCCGTGAATTGTCTCCCTTTTTGATTGGCTGTTGCAGCTGGTCGTCCAAGTATAAATATGTTGTTGGTTCAAAGTAGAGCTGGAGTAATAAATAGATTAAAGGGAGAGTAAGTAATTCTGCAGAAGGATAGTTGATATTTGAACTCAACTGCCAAACAAATACACCCCTCCTTTCAGTGCTCCCTCAGAAGCTCTGCCCCCCAAAATTTCTGATGTTTCTCCAGCATTGAAAAGTATTCACCCTTGCCTCTGTTTATACTCTTCAGACCTTTTCCTGTTTGGCTGTTTCTTGGCTATCTCTCCTTCTTCACAGTGCCTGGAGTCCAACATGTTCGAATGTTCCAATGTATAGAACTCCCTGTCCCACTGCCCTCCTACTCTGTGTGCGACCACTAATGCCACCTGTTGCTGATTGGCTGGAACAATGTAAGGTCCACACACACCACTTTCTTTGTTTTCCACTTACAGAGCCAGGGCTGTGTAGGAATTAGACCACACATAAAACAGAGAACAAGCAAACTGTGCATGTATTGGATTACAATCAATAAGTTGGTAAGTTGTAATTTGATATTTGATTTATCAGTATGATTAAGGTTTTGGACTTTCTGTCAGACAGAACAAGACATTTGAAGACGTCACCTTGGACTCTTTTTTGTTGACATGTCATAGAACAAACAAATAATCGATTAATTAAAAAATAATCACCAGATTGATCAATAATGGAAATGATTGTTAGTTGCAGCTGTAGTTCTTAGTGTGAATCTGATGTCTGAAGAATGTCCATGACTGAATCAGATGTTTCCAATAAACTCAGTGCTGACAGTAATCAGATATTCAACTTTTTTGGTGTGTATGCTCCCATGGATCAAAGAACTGTTCACTGCAGTTTACAGATTCTTCTCATGGTGACGACCACTCAGAATATGTTGCCTGTAATTGAAAGTAAAATGACAATATGAGAAATAAACAGGAGAGCTGCTTCGGTCTGGTTCTTTTGTAATGTGATCGTACAATATTTAAAAATAAATACAGAAGATGTTAACTCCAAAACGACTAGCCCTAAATGCTGTAGATGCAGCAGATACAGTAGATGCTGTAATTTCAGTGAGTTTGTGCCTGACTAAGATGAAATCTCCTGGCTTTATTTGGTGCTTCTAGAAATGGGAGACGCTGGAGGCTATGGCTACCTGTGTATCTTAAGTGTTACACACATATCCACTATACACTAATCATAATAAAACATTAAAGGCAGTCCTCTGTGATGTCTCAGCGCAGCTCCATTGGCAGGATGTGACATGTGGCTACCAAACAGCCTCACTTCCTTCCATTTCCTGCCTGGTTGAAAACCTCACTTTGTAATTTTAAGCAGATGGGAATGCCTGCTGCCTGCAGTGTATTGACTGTGTCTGTGAGATCCTCCTTCCTTAATAAGTGGGCACGGCTTGCCAGTACACTCCCCATTCCAGCCTCACCAGATTTCTAATAACGGTCTTGGTGATTTCTGGGGATTTCCAGTGTATAAACCCTCTTAGAAGAACGGCCTGCATCTGTCATTTGTGATTGCACTGCCAGTGTCTTTGCTCACTGCTTCTCTCATTAATAGCTGCTGTAGAAAGTTCTGAGAGTGGGTCTGTTCTTCTGTCTTGGATTGGTGTAAAACACTGTGCCCAAGAGTCCAAATGTTCCCACTCTACTTCATGGGCTGCACTTGATATGAAGACCTGATATGTGGCGCTGTACACCAATCCAAGTTCAGCGTTTTAATACACCCATTGAGTTGCTGATCTTTTTAAAAATGAGGGAAATTAAAGTTATGTTTCATTTGTTGGATGAGGTATGTTCAGTATTCAAAAATACATACCGACTGACAGTCTGGAACTTCCCATCATTGGTTTGAGCAACTGTGATGTCGGATGAGTTCAGCAGAGCTTTAGGGATCTATAGTTGCAGGAAAAAGTATGTGAACCCTTTGGAATTACCTGGACTTCTGCATAAATTGTTCATAAAATGTGATCTGATCTTCATCTAAGTCACAACAATAGACAAACTCAGTCTGCTTAAACTAATACCTCACAAACACAGAGTGGAAAAAGAATGTGAAGCCCTAGGCTAATGACTACTCCAAAAACTAAATGCAGTCAGAAGTCAGCCAACCTGGAGTCCAATCAATAAGAAGAGTTCAGAGGTGTTAGGTAGAGCTGACCTGCCATATAAAAACACACACCAGTATTAATTTTATTATTCTCATGAATAGTGTTCTGGTCACCATCTAAGTAGCAGATGGAAATGACAAATTAAATGATTAAAAAGCTTCATTATCATTCAGAAATGTGTCCAAGGGAAATAGTTGAATTGCGTGCTTTGTTTGTCTTTATTTAATTTTTGGTATCAAAATAATTGACTCATCTTTTCTTTCTGTGGTACTGTTAAAAATATATGGCAGCATTTAAAGCTTACAACGAACTAAAGAGACAAATGCTGGATAAAGAGCACACATCTCATATAGTGGATAGTGGATTTTCTTGTATGAGTTACTAGATCCTCTCATAAAAAACTAAAGAGTTTTGTCCAGCTGACCTCGTAGACTTCAGACTACACGATGCTGTTGGCGCTAACAAGCACTCTCACTAATGGAGCCATTTCCTATTCCCCACTCTTTCCCCAGTTTTCCTCTGAGTATTTCAGGGTACAAGTGCAAGAGTTTGCTTTTCAATAAATAGTGAAATACAGGTCTCATGTTTCTTGACCGCCAAACTTTCAGATCAATATTACTAAGGCTGCGATGTCTGCTGTGTCCAGACAGCTGGAGTAGTAAATACTGAGAGATGGACTGCCAATAATCACTTTTTACAAAGATGCGTCAAAATGCTAATATCATGCATTAATTTGATTTCCATTCTTATCTGATGTTATTACAAAATTCACAATATAAGGCTCTGAAACAAACTTGTATTTTCTTGCTCTGTTTCCAGGACCTCAGACAGGGGAACCCTGAAAGATGAAGTGAAAAGACCAGTTGAATGTTGCCACTATGTGTGGTCGTGTGTTTGAGCTGGGCGCCTCCATTGCACATGGGATCGCTCTTCCTCCCCCTGATTTGCTGTAGTTGCCCTGTTTTCACCATGAGAGGATCTGTCAGGTGCCTGACCTCTGTGCCCCCATACTGGCGCCACCATTGTGCTGTGTGAGCGCCCCCTCTCCTCTGGCAGTTACTGCACGGAATGGCCTCTCTGGACCTTCCATACCGCTGTCCTCGCTGCGGGGAGCACAAGCGCTTTAGAAGTCTGTCGTCCTTACGTGCCCACCTGGAGTACAATCACACGTACGAGACCCTCTACGTCCTCTCCAAATCCAACAGTGTATGCGACGCCGCTGCTCTGCTGCCCCTAGTGGCTGAGGGAGCTCTCCTCACACCTGCCAATAATAACGACCCCTTCGAGCCCCTGCGACCTTCAGCGTTAAAGGAGCGGCGATTCCCTTGCCGTGAGCTTCCTTGTGCGGACGACCTTAGTTTGACCCCTGCTAACTCCAACACTGCCGCCAGGTATATTCCCAATGTGGAGTTTCCCCTGGGGGAGATTTTCATGAAGAAAGCCATGACATCCGCAGACCCGGGTCCCCATGGAAACCCCAGCACAGCTGTAGCAGTGGCAGCTAATGTAGCGGCCAGTGCAGTGGAGGCAGCCTATGAGGAAGGCCTGGCCAGGCTGAAGGCGCGGGCGTTTGAACGGCTGGAGTTGGATGAAAGGCTGGAGAAGCTGTCTGAAGAGGTAAATACTATCATTGCACAGAAATACAGCTAAATAATAGATAGATAACAAGCTAAACAAAGACATAGCAGACATAAACAAACTTAACCATATAACCATTATGTACAGGCAAGAGGACATAAAACACTGCTACAGGTAGTTTCTTCAGGAGAAGAATATAGAAAATAACTTACTTAACTCACCAGAGAGATAAAATGTCTGTCTGTGGTGTAGAAGAAATAGTTCAGGTCATACAGTTGTAAATTAAAGACTGCATGCTTAATGCCAAATAAAGTACTGGTGATTACCTTTAAAGTCAATGCAAAAAATATAAAATGCTGCATAATTTCTTTTTTGCATGAGACATTGGAGCACTTTTGAGCAGCAGCGTGGTCAGTCCTGCCACACATGCCTGGAAGTTGTATTGCAACAAAATATTAACTGTTGCAATATAGCTTCGGTCCACCAACATCAAAGGGGTGGGTGGCTTAGGTAGCACTCCCAAGATCGTAACACTGTATGTATCCTGCTCTTGGTTGCCTGTTTGATTTCCGCAGGTCGGTTATTACGCTGTCCAGAGGCCCTAAAGGGAAATACTCATCACCCTTTGTCTTTAGGTTTGATGTTATGCTTCCAGCAGCACTCACCCTGAGCAGCAGAGAGAAAATGAATGAGTTTGTCATGCACTAAGTTTGTTACACTTAAAAATTAGTCCTATATTTGAGTCAATAACCAATATGGGAATAACATTTACATATTTAGCTGACGCTTTTATCCAAAGCGACTTACAATTGCTACACATGTCAGAGGAGCAAGTAGGGGTTAAGTGTCTTGCTCAGTGACACAATGGTGCATGGGTCACAGTGGGCTCACACCAAAGTCAGCCATCTTATCCATTACGCCATCACCACCCCCAACATGTTGTCTGTAAGCAGCTTATCAGACACATAATTGTAGTCAGGAAGTTCTTTGCTGACCAGAATGAGTATAGTGAATAACATTCTCCAAGGAATGAAGAAATTAAGACTTTAATAACAGTGTTTAGTTGATTGAAAAGCTAAATTTTTTCAGTGTTTATAGGTTAGACGAAACATGACTTTCATACTAAGAGGTAACATTTCTGAATAAAAAACAATAATTTTAGCACAGGGACTGTATATTGTCACTACCATTATAACATCTTCTGATTTAACTATATTCACTTGCAGATTTAATTACCATATTTGCATAATTAGTTATGTTGCATACAATGTGACAATTACGGTGGGACATTAGGTAGTTCAAGCGCCTCTTGTCTTGTAGGTGGAGCAGAAAATAGCAGCCCGCGTAGGTCGTCTACAGGCAGAGCTGGAGAGGAAGAGCTCTGAGCTGGACCGGGCCAAGCAGGAGAGCGAGCGGCTGAGCCAAGAGAAACAAGACCTGGAGGATAAGGCCTCCGAGCTCTCCCGGCAGGTGGACGTCTCTGTGGAAATGCTAGCTAACCTCAAACAGGACCTGGTGAACAAGGAGGAGGAGCTCAATCACAAACAACAGTAAGTGATATACTGTATCTTATCATGTTATCTTAGTGTGGACTTTGAGCTGTGGCGGGCCTGTTGGTGTGCTTACCTGAGAAAATTAAAGACAGTTTTTACAATCGATTACTGGTTTAGGTCAATTATCATGCAAAAATGCCCAAAAATGCCAATATTTGAAGGTTTTTTTTGTCTTCTGTGACTGTAAATGAAATACCTTTGGGATTTCAATAAGGGGCGGCACGGTGGTGCAGTGGTTAGCACTCACAGCAAGAAGGTTGTGGGTTCAAACCCCGATTGCCCCAGCCTTTCTGTGTGGAGTTAGCATGTTCTCCCCGTGTCCGCGTGGGTTCTCTCCGGGTGCTCCGGCTTCCTCCCACCATCCAAGGACATGCAGGCTAGGTTAACTGGTGTTTCCCAAATTGTCCAAGGTGTGAATGTGAGTGTGAGTGGTTGTACCCCGCCTTTCGCCCAATATCAGCTGAGATAGGCTCCAGCCCCCCTGCGACCCTGTACGCAGGACAAGCGGTTGACGGATGGGTGGATGGATGGATTTGACAATGATGGATTTTGATAACGAAAATATTCCTTAGTTGCGGCCGAAATTTTGTGCATTCAAAAAATAAAAATGAAAACTCACAAACCATCTCACTTCTGTTGACGGTGATGTCAGTTTGTTTGTGGATCGGTCTATCGATCTCTAGGGCTGGTCCGAATACCATTTTTTGAGCTTCGAAGCTTCGGTAGTAATGAACATCGAATATTCAAAGCTTCGGAAAAATCAATTTGTATAATTTATATTTAAATTTTCGAAGCTGCACAATCTCTTTAGGCTGCCTGTCCGTTTGCAGTTTGATTATTTCCAGAAACCGTTCATCCAAACGACTTCACAGGGGAGTACAGTGTCGTTTTTGGTGCAATATAGATAGAC
>JAPMOB010248352.1:0-14842 GCA_029875015.1 Lepomis gibbosus
GCAGGTGAAATCGTCGGGCCATCCGCCGCTTTGACAGACAGGAAAAATGCACAACAGAAAGACACGTGTAGTAAGATAAGCGCATTGTGGCGATCGGCGCCTGCGTCTAACACACAGCCATCAGTCAGCTCAGGAAATATCTGTGAAACAATGTTTCAAACAAGACGCACAAGTCTGAAAGAGGCCCAGTCTGTCCGGAGTTACAGCCTGGTTACTTACAACCAAAGCGCCTCTCACCAGCATCCAGGCTGAGGGGGAACTCTGGTGTTGTTGGAGAATTACTAAGCTTGTCTATTAAACACGAGAGGCCACACTTGGTTTTACTGTCGTTGTCCAACTTTTGAACTACTCCTCAAACTAAGTTTTTTTTTGTTTGTTTACAGGGATATAGAAAGATGGACTCCTAGGAGCTTTGAACTGAGATAAAGACTCATTGATTGGTGGTTGAACTGTGGGGTTTTGTATTGAGCTTTTACTGTATAACACACTGTGGTGAGTTAGTTTTTCTCGTAGTCTGTAGGTAGGCCGACCTGATGATATATCACATAAATTTAATGCCATGACTTGACTCTCAAATTATCTTTCTCATATTATTAAAATTTGATACTTCTCCACCATAGCTCATGATAGTAATTCATGCATCACCTAATTTCATCATAAAACAGGCCTGACCCACAAGAAAGAACAGTGTATGTTTAATCTAGCTGGTCATACTATAGACTGATTAACTGCTTGTCCATTTTGAATAATACAGAAGGTAAAGAGCTTAAAAATGAATTGCATATTAAATCGCAATCACAATATTAGTTTAAATTTTTTTTTTTTTTAAATCGCAATTAGATTATTTTCCAAAGTCGTTCAGCCCTACTGTGCAGACTCCTGAGCATATATAAACAGTAAACACAGTTAAAACAGACAAAAAAGCAATTTAACTACGTAGCTGACTTAACTATGGTAGAAGCACAAAAATAAAGGATACTGAACAAAAACAAAATCTGAACAAGTCAGCAAAATCAGACAGGCAAAATGCTCTTATTCAGAAATGCTCCATGCGGGAAATGTAGCCTACACAGAGCGGAACGGACGGGCTCCCAGCGAGCTGTTTTTCATATTTGAAGCACACAAAATGACAACATCTCAACAACGTAAGGCAGGCTAAACGCTCCGCTGCTGAAACACTTCAGTGTGAGTTGATGCCGGCCAAAACCGCGGTACAGCTGTTGATGTTCTCCTCTAGTTCCATTTGTTGTTGTAATATGTGCACGCCAGTAAATAATAACTACCTCTACCTATCTCTCTCTCTCTCTCTGATCTGATTGGTGAGTACAACCATAACAGGAGGCCCATGGCGCTTGTGATTGGCGAGCAGGTCTGTCACACAAGGATGACAATGGAATGAATCTGTTGTTGCATGACTGTTAAAAACAGATTTGCTGTGTAATTAATAGAGGTGGGAGAAATAATCGATTCTTAGATGCATCGCGATGCAGACGTGGAAAATTATTAATCGATTAACAAATGTCTAAAAAATGATTATTTAAATGTTAATTGATAACATAATGTTGACGGAACGCAAAAGGTGGAACTTGCGGAAGCGCATTGCCCGGACTGTCTGTGGAGCGCACACAACAGAGAGACCAGTTTTCCCCTGTATTGGTCACCACTGTGGAATGAATAACCACCCCACAATGTCACAGAATTAATATCAATGCGCAAGTACTTATTTTAACTCGCACACTGTGAGCATGGTGACGCTTGGCAGCTCTCTGTGTATCCTGTGTGAGGCCGAGTGGCAGAACGTGACGGTAAAAGTTAGCGGAGGAAAATTATTAGTAGTAAGTTTCAGTCTGGTAGTTAACGTGCAGCGTAGGTCACTGTGAGTTCGTTAATAAAAGTCTGTAGTTTCCCCAACGGCTGGAAAAGTGAAGGCTGTTAGCTTAGCTAACATCTCCACTGTACAAGTGCTTGCTCTCTGTCCCCCACACCGGACACTGGAGCCTTCTGCTCACAGCCCCCACCCTCTAGAACTTCATCCCCACAGAGATCTGAAACGCTCCCTGTCTGGACACTTTCAAAGATCTACTAAAACCCAGCACTTTACCCAGGCATTCAGTCCTGAATGACTTTTTGTTGTTCTGTCACTAACTATGTGAAGGGCGCTAAAAATTTTATTTATGTAACGTTAGCTAAATTAGTAATGAAGTAATAATATTATCAGCTGTATGTCATTACTAACTAACCTACTAGTAAAGGGTTGAAAACATCAGGTACCAGCTGAGACTAAACTGTGTACAGCTCTGTCCTGTACACATATTGTGCATCCTGATAATTATATTTCAGTTTTCAGAGGAGTCTGACAGTGAGGGACCATGGAGCTGAGGTTAATAAAGTAAACTAGGGATACAAACTAGTCCTTTTAAGCTAATTAGAAGATGTTTCTTTTGGATTTTAATGCACAAAAATAAATGCTTAGTTATTATCCAGGGATACTTTACAGAAAAAATATGATGCATCAAGATGCATCGATAATCGTTTTATAATCAAATCGTGAGGTACCCAGAGATTCCCACCCCTAATAATTAACCCACATTTTAATCGCCATCTTCACAATTAGCTAATCGCCTTCTTTCAAATCGCAATTTCGATTTGAAAACTCTTGGCCATATTGATTGATCCTAAATTGATTTTCTTCTGTGACCCTGTATGTATATTAACTGGATGTGTGGTAAGTAATTAATAAATAAAGTTGAAGATTATATTGGAAAATAAATAAATAAGGTAATTATTACAAAGGTGAATAAATAAAGAAGCTAATTAAAATAGATACATACATTTATGCCTGCTTGTAAAATTTACTTACTTCCTACATTTATTAATTTACTTTATTTTTGTGCATTTAATGAGATGCTTATTTATTTATTGAGCATTTATATATATTTCTATATTTACTTCTGAATTTGTCAGGATCGGTCCTCCATAGGATAATGGTGTTTCATAACGACTTTATCACAAACTAACAGCTGTGAAAGTTGTGAGAGAATGTCCAATACATAAGCTATTAAAATTAAAACCGTGAAATTTGCTTAATAAAAGAAACGGGTCACTCATAACTATGATCTGCTGAGATTTTTTCAATTTAACAAAAAAAGTTACTGAAGGTTGAAATGGTTCGTAGGCTACTGCGCTTTTACGATGGTCCCTAACGTTCCCCGTAATGACAGCGCTGGGCAGACATTCGGTTAATTTGCGCTAAACTACATCATTATGTTTGGTGATTTTCAGTTGATCAAAACTGTAAAACCTCAGCCTATATTTGCTCTCCAATATTTCCCAGAACTGGGAGAAACAGAGTCATTGACACGGATCTATTTAAGGTAACAGCCGGGGAAACTCATGTCAAACACAAGACTAACGAGATAAGATAGGGTCTCGCTTGGTTCACTTCGTGTCAGCTTTGACGTGTTTGCCTGGCTTCACAGGCAGAAGCAAGCTTAATTTGGTTTAGTCTGAATAAGTGGGTCCGGGGCTTTACGGCATCTCGGGAGGACGGAGCGCAGCAGGTCATGTGTCGTATACCGGCGAATGTTTGCGGACAGCACGAACAGTGGAGGAGATGGTTGGGGTCGCGCGAAACTACAACGTTAACAGCCTCAAAATCCCTTTTGTACCACAGCGACATGATATCAGCTACGTTAAGCCGGTTCAATCACGTTCAGCGGAGCCAGGCTACTGTAGCGTAGGACTGTTGCTATGTAGAAGTTACCGAACTTACCGGGACTAGGTCAGGTCTGTTAGCTGGGTAGCTAATAACAACCGCTGGAAAGGCTGTTCAGATAAGGGAAAATACATGAAGGTCTTGAAAATAAACTCACCCAAAATGGATCGGAACTGTCCAAACTGCAGAACTTATCAAACCCCATTCGCCGCGAGAAAATGGAAGTTTAAGTCCTGTCTGTTTGGAGTGTTTTTGGTGCTCAGCTTTGGTTTTATAACCGGACTGAAGCGAAAGGTTACGTCTTCGTCCTCTTCTTCTTTGGTAGTTTGCAAACTAACGCGAAAGGTGTATACTGCCACCTGCTGTACTAGAGCATATAGCTTGAGGTTCCGTGAGTCTGGTTAGATACAGTTGCAAATCTCACAGTTGTCAGACTGTTTTTTGTTTATAAGAAATCTTAAGTCCTGTAAGTCCTGAGTCTTAAAACGAACAATAGAAACATCTGTCACACTCCAAAAGCCAAATTTCACTGCATATTAGGGTTTTTTTTGTATAACTGAAACTGCAACAAAAGTGTCAAGCAATGTCGCTAAAATAAACCACATTCAAAACACAGACAGCTCAGTTCTAATGATGTTAGTTCTGCTGTAAAGATATGCATACTGGAAACAATATGATTTAATAACATTTTCAGTAAATTCCGGTATAAAAAGTATGTGCCTGCATCTAAAGTTTTTTTTTTTGGAATATTCTTTAGCAGGGTCATAATCATAATATTGGGGGGACACACAAATATTTAAATACACTCAAAAAATATGCCCTACATTCTGTGCCTTAGCACGTGACCTCAGCCAGGACATGCATGAAAGACAACGTTAACGTGAACACTTCATTTTGCACTGGAACTGTTGAAATAAATAATATTTTGCTTAAAAGTGTCAGTAATTTTATGCTGTGGAATTGGGGAAAGAAACATTTCTGGGTCAAACAGGCCAATTTGCAAAGATAATAAAAACTATAACCTTTATTACATTAATGTCAGAGAGCCATAATGTAAAGTTTCTGAAAGTGATCCTGCTCATGATAAAAAGCATCATCAGTGTTTGTTTGATTAAAGTGCAAGCAGTTTTATTAGTCAGCCTTCATTCACAGTGTCATCATGAGCAAGAGAAAGGGTGGAAGTGGCACTGGTCAGTTTTTTGGGCAGCCTCAGAAAACAAGAAAAGTTAGTGGCTGACAGTCCCATTCGTCTGGGAAAAGGAGGGCCAGACTCACCACAGCAAGACGATGCGACAATGCGATTGGAAAATGGTGACAGACTTAGGCCAGAGGCTCTGCTTCCCATCTGAAATTGCGTTGACCAACCTTAGACCAGACCATGCGCTATGGTCGGCCTCACTCCGGCTCGCTTACATCATTGAGCTTACAGTGCCTTGGGAAAATGCAGTGGAGGAGGCATATGAGCGGAAGAAGTGGGGTGGTGATGGCGCAATGGATAAGACACATGCCTTGGGTGTGAGAGGGGTTCAATTCCCCACTGTGACCCATCCACCAATGTGTCCCTGAGCAAGACACCTTCGTTGCTCCAGGCGTGCGACCTCTGACATGTATAGCAAATGTGAGTCGCTTTGGATAAAAGCGTCAGCTAAATGAATAAATGTAAATGTAAATGTAGAAGCTAAGGTACGCCGAGCTTGCAGCCGATGCACAACAACACGGCTGGAAACCAGAAGACCAACCGGTTGAAGTAGGCTGCAGAGGGTAAAGAGCCACCATCAATATCGGGGCTCCCTACGAGAGATGGGAATATGAGGAAGGCTCATCAGCAAGCAGTCAAAGACCTCTCCAGAGGTGCTGAAAATGGCAGTCAGTGGCTTTGGATAAAGAGAAAAGACTCAGTTGGGCCCTCAAGTGAGGAGATGGTATATAGGGGGTGAGACCCGGGACACGGGGAATCACTGCTGAACCCTCCGGAGGTGTCGTGGGCCAATCAGCGAAACATCAAGGAAAGAGGGCGCCCACTTAACCCAGAAGATGCCATCACCAACCCGCAGAATCTCGGCAGTATGCCTCAAGTGTGCAATCTAAGGGATATTAACACCTACATAACAGATCTTGGACATAACTATCGTTGAACATGGGGCTTTTCTGACCTCATCCAATGACAGCTGCAATTTTTGCTCCAGAACCCTAAGATGGATTAAAGGAATTCTGCAACCTCACTGTCCCCTATTTGCTTCACAGTGATTAGCATAGAGCAGAATGTTTATGCTTCACATTTTTAATCCTCAAATCTTACAATGGCTATTTCTTTCTAAATAGTGTACAATATATGGATATATATGAAAACTCTCAGAACACAGAGACCCTCAGCGAACTTACGGGTACCCTCAACAACATAATGAAGGCTGAGAGGTCTTATTTTCTTAAAAAGTGTGACATCTTCTAGCAAGAGAAATCCTGAAGTCCTACTTAAAACTGTAAAGTGTATTGTCTTTCCCAGCAATCCTATGCTAGCTAGGCTCCTAACATGTTCCAACAGATGGTCACATATGGTAACCTCTCTACACTGGCTTACTGTTAATTTTGGAATTCATTTAAAAATGTTGGTGCTCACCTATAGAGCCCTACATGGCCAGGCCCTACAGTATGTCAAGCATAGGTGCACATGTTTGTCTTATGTCTGCTCCTCTTGTATATTTAATCTTTGTTTAATTTATTTGATTCTATTTGATTGTATCTCTTTGACAGTGAAGCACTTTGTGTATAAATAGACTTTGCTTGCTTGGGGATGATTTCAAGCTAAAAGGCGAAAGGGTAAATTCCAGGGTAACACCCGACACATTGGTCGAGTTGAAAGCCTGTTTTGATTATTATCTGAAGTTATCAGATTCCTGACTTGAGGTAAAGTCATGTGGCTGGAGTCTTCACCTCTGTCTGTTACTTTGCTGCTCAAAATGGTTTCTGATTCAGGCCGTATGTTTGCTTGGAAGTAGAACCCATTCTTCAGGAAAGCTTTCTTTCATCAAACACAATACTTCATACAATCAGTCTAGTGAGCGCTTTAAAATCATTAAAGCAATCCGTGAAAATGTCCCCTCTTTTTTATTTAACACATCCCAAATACAATTTCAAATATAACATTTTCTTCAAAAGTACAATTTAGTACTTATTCTTTTAACATTTTCTATTCAGCCATTGGTGAGCAAACGTTTAATGTTCTTAAAGAAAAAGACAAAAATAACAATGAAAATCAGTAGTGAAGGTGAAACATATTAGTTTGGCCACATGGTGGCAACATAAGGTTGGGTTTAGTTGTCGTCATCATCATCAAAGACATCAGCTACAGTCCTGTGGATGGAGAGACAAACAGAGGTTACAGAATAGTTCAGAACTGTTTGAACAGCTTTCCGTTTATTATAAATACGACTTACTTGTAGATTGAGCCGGTCACTTCATCAAGAAAACCTCCTGAAGAAAAAAGACAAAGCAAGTGTGAGCTGGAGCTCTTATTAACAAACAGCAAGGTTAAACAGTTCTCATCAGAGATAGAATTGTTGCCTTATGGTGTCATATAACACTCTACTGTAGAAATCTAAGCACAAGCATTTGATCAGGTTGTTCCTTTTGGGATTAGAAATTTAGCAATGACATTAGATTGTGATTCATTTACATTCAAAGAATGTAAAAAAGAAAATTCTCCCCTGTGGTTAACAAACATTTAATGTTTTGTATTATTCCCGGTCCTGCTGGATCATCATTAGTTCCTCTGTCATCAACTTTCCACCATCAGTGCATTTCAGGAGAACCTGCTTTCCTAAGAACCAGGAATGAAGTCCCAAAAGGCTTCTTGTTGTATGACAAAATTAACCAGCAATTTGTAATATGGTATTATAAAAAAGTGTTTTTTCTCACTGGGGCTGCTCTACATTTACTCACCAGGCTGGCAAACAGTTTTGCAAATAGGACACACATGGCAGAAACTGCACATCTGTGAACAAGACAGTGAGGAAAGAATACAGAAAAGTCAAGTCACAAATGTCAAACACTTCCATAGTATCACAAGAAGTCTAATCCATTCGTCTGACCCCAGAGCTTACTGTTCCCAACCCGCTTCCTGGGACAAACAGTGCTGTACATTTGCCTATATGCTCAAATAAATATTTAGGACATCAGTATCCAAAATTTGGGTGACAATTGGAAACAGTAGGGAATAATGAAATATGATCATGTAAATAAAGTAGTTTTCTCTAACTCTTTCTCTGTATAAGTGATCATAAAGTAGCTAAAATCTTACCGCTCTGTTCAAATCTGGTGATTCCAGCATATTTACTAACTATCGCCCAACATCTGTTTTACCCTGTTTTTTAAAGTTTCTAAAGAAAAGAAACTAGTATACACAAGGGGGAAAAAACATGTGGATGAGAGCAACATACTGAACATAAAGTCTGGTCATAAATATGTTTTTTGGAAACAAATGTCATGAGAACTGGCTCTTTTGCAGCTTCGCAAAAATTTGAAAAGCCATAGACAATAAATAAATACCTGTGTGCATATCTTTAGACGTCTCAAAGTTCTTTGAATAAGTCAATCACTTATTTTAAAATGACAAAAAATGGATTTCATGATGTTGCTCTAAAATGACTGCTTGATTATATAAAGGACAGAGAACATTTGGTATCTTGAGTTCATTCATTGATTCATTATTCCTGTATTTTTTAACCTGTTGTTAGAGCTTAATTTATTATTACATTATGTATTCTATACTGTTTGGGCTGACACATGTCCCACTCAAAATCCAAAACACATTTCTGAGAATGATTAGCTTTGCTAAAAGATGCATCTCATCTGAAAACATGCATCTCATCTGCTCCTGTCTTCAGAAAATTCAAACGTCTATCAAGTTTTAATGTGAACCTATACCGGACTTATGTATTCATGTGTGAGATGTAAATCATGACTTGTCTAGCGCTTTCCACAATTTTTGAAGTCTTCCTCAGACAATCACTGATATTCCAATAATCACTCTAATGGCTTTCTTCCTACCTTAATGAATTCAGTGAAAGACAGAGGAGTCTCTTAAATTTTAAACCTGCTTCCATCTCTACATCTGAAAATGACTGTATGCCTTTATTAATTATTAACATTATTAGTACTATTACTATACACACACACATGCTTTGGGGTTAGAGGAGGGTATGGACTGTCCAGAAATCAAATGTCACATAATGTGTATTTTCTCACCTTGCAGTCATCACAGTGTTCAGACTTGTCTCCCTCTTCACAAGGACATTTGTCACAGCTGTCACAGTGCTGTAAAGGAGACACATTTAGTTAAAAAGAAATCTAAGGAGCAGGTCATCAGAGGGGGCGGGGTTGGAAAGGATTGCACATAAGGGAACCTACCGAGTGGACACGTGTAGAGTGCAGGATTGCATCCATGCACTCCTTCCATTTCAATACATAAACCAGTTCTAGCTGTTTAATCTTTAGCACAGTTGGTTCCCATCACTACACATTGTGATCTCTGGTCTCTCACAGAGCTTTGATGACTGCAGGTTACACAGGATGTTTTTTTTATTTTTCTAATGTATTTTCAGACATACCTCACAGAATTCACAAAATGCGCACAGAGAGCCCTTGTGATAGTCGTCATCATCATCGTCGTCGTCGTCATCATCGTCGTCGTCGTCGTCGTCATCGTCGTCGTCATCGTCGTCGTCATCGTCGTCGTCATCGTCGTCATCTGCGCATAATATTTATTAAAAACATATGACTTTCCAACTTAACTATTTGAACAAATCTAACACTCAATAATGCTACATCAAATTATTTTGACCACACTTTTGGCAGACAAAAATATGAAGCCAGAATATAAAATATACAGATCTGTGCTCTTAATGCTTTCTGTTTTCAATATTTACATGTATGTACATTTAAACATTATTATATTAATTTGCTGTTTTGCTTTCTTGTCGGACTTCAGCAATGTAGCGGACCATTTTGCTGCACTGCCTAACTCTCACCACAGAAGCAGCTTCTTCCCGTCTGCAGCTAGCCTCACTAAAAAGGCCTGGGTCCCCCCACTGTCACTCCCCCCATTCAAATAATACAAATGCCTCTGCAAGTGTAAATATTATTTCATTTTATATCATGCACAAACCTGGCACATTGCACATATTTGTTGTTAACTGTTAATTTTTATATTTTGTCAATTTATATGTTTATGTACACAATATTCTCTTCCCTGGCACTAACCAGAGTAATGCACATGTAAATATCTGCCACATTGTCTTTTCTCTGCAAATAGTTGTATTATTTTTCTTTATTCTTTTATCATTCTTATATAACTTGCATTTGTTTATTACATGTTTATATAACTCTTCATTTATTTATGTTTGTCTGCGTGTAGCACCTTATCACCAAAGCAAGTTCCTTGTACGTGTAAAACACTACTTGGCAATAAAGCTCCTTCTGATTCTGATTCTGAATCTTCTGAGTCTAACATAACTTTGGAAGGTAATGTATTATTATTTATTTCAGAAGCATTTTTATTATGTTGAAATTCTTTTTACATCTCAACAACAATCAATACAGCAAATGCTCTGACACAAAAATGAAAAAATCTCTCTAATAAACATGACCAATCATTTCAATTCGGACCGAATGAAATGATTGGCTACCCACTTACTTGCGTGCACTGCCAGTGCACTCACTGTGCATGGATATATTTTGGGAGAATGTCTTTGGAGGGCGGGCTGAAGGGAGGGAGTGGGATTTTTTCAGCTGTATACTTTGAAAATAGCAGCCTCTTGCTTCTTCAGCATTGCCTACCCCGACTTTAACTGACACAGTACAGTGGGGAACTATATCTGTGGCTGAAAATGTTGAAGATCAGCTGACATTTATACCAAAGTTTTTCTCAGTACAGTTGGATGAGATAACTGACATTGGGTTTGAGGCAAATCTACTGTGTTTTGTAATATACAGTTATGCTTGTGGAGTGCATGATGAATTTCTTTTCTGTTGCTCTCCGCTGACCAAGATATGTTAACATTTGCACAGACGGTGCAGCTGCCTGACTGGGAGAACAGAAGAGACTTGCAGTGTATGCATGCCCAGTAGCACCATCTACCAGTGACTTGCAAAATTGGCATGCCTGGCTCATGTTTTCAGCACTTTCAGTCACTGTCTTCATTGTCCGGGACAATTTAAAGCTGTATGCCTTAAGATGGAATTGTGGTGTTCCCCTCTTGATTGTCAAGAATTTAATTGTTTGCTGACACTCACGGAGTTTCTCCCTGCCAAAGGGGCAGCCAAGGGAGCTACCACAGTTTCAGCCTTCAAGAACCATCTGTAAGGCCTTCACTCACAGTTGGGAAGATATTTCCCAGATTTAAGGGTTCAGTGTGTAAGTTTTAGTGGCATCTAGTGGTGAGGGTTGCAAGTTGCAACCAGTGACTCAGGGCACTCAGGTGATCTTCGGATGGTCTCATTTCCTGAGTCGTGAAGTCGTTTTTCCGACTTCAGTGTGTGTACATGTGCTCTTAAAGGTGCTGTAGAAGGCTCATTTCCAGGTTCATACTTGTATTTAGGGTTTCTGCATGGAAACGGTCACATGCTTTAATGTTCAAAACATACATTTTTTTCCTGGCTCAGAATGGGCCTTTGAGGGGTGACTTCGCACGACAGTAAGCATGATCGGTATGCCGGTATACCTTATGACATCTATGCATTTTCTGGTTATTGCTGACCATTTGATAAACACCACTGTGGTTTGATTATTGCTAATGTTAGTGTGTTCATTATAAATTGAGATCCTAGTGTTGGCTAAAATATAGCTTACCGCTGTACAATAATAATTCCAGTTGGACAGGACAATACGTGTCGTCATCTGAGACAGTAGAGAGTAGCCAGTTAAGATTTTCTTTAGTTAGACATACAGTATCTCAAAAGTGAGTACACCCCACACAGTATTGAAAATATTTGATAATATCTTTTCATGTTACTGAAGATATGACACTTTGCTACAATGTAAAGTAGTGAGTGTACAGCTTGTATAACAGTGTAAATTTGTTGTCCCCTCAAAATAACACATCACACAGCCATTAATGTCTAAACTGCTGGCAACAAAAGTGAGGACACCCTAAGTGAAAATGTCCAAAGTGGGCCTAGTGTCAATATTTTGCGTGGCAACCATTATTTTCCAGCAATGCCTTAAACCAATTTGGACATTTTCACTTGGGCGTGTACTCTATTTTGAGGGGATAGCAAATTTACACTGTTATACAAGCTGTATACTCAATACTTTAGATCATAGCAAAGTGTCGTGTCTTAAGTTTTGTCACATGAAAAGTAAAACCAAGTTATTGCAACTTGGCCACTGACAGATAACGTGGAAAAATGTAAGCCAAGAGTGTTACACTGTCACTGTTTCTGCACCACAGTTATAAACCACATAATAAATGAAGTTTATACAAACATTGACATTGAAGGGAAACACATTTATTCTCTCTGTGATTATGGAGCCTAGCCAAAACTGTCCGCCAGCAAACATATCTGTCCAGATTATGGTGCTTTGACAGAGGCCAAAAATGTATTAATTAATACTTTGATGGTGGTGCTGAAATAGATCTCAGTCATGACAGTAACAGTTACTCACATAGTCACCTCCTCTTTAGTGGTTTTGAACGTTTTTCACAGCAATGCTATATTTGAATAGAATAGTTGAATAGAGAGCTTTTACTTTGAAAAATTCTGAACAACATTAAAAGCAGTCTGTAGCCTGCTTGACAAAGTGATTCCCCTAATTGTCCTCTGCCTGGAGATCCTGGGGAAGGCGTCCGTAGGTTAGGATCCGGCTCAAACGCCGGATCACACATACTGCAGCTTGTTCTTTATTGTGAGCTTGTGAAATAGTCGCTGCATGATCAATTTGTTGAAGGGGGAAAAAAGTTTAGATCCTCCTAAATATTACAGACTGAACCTTTAAAAGCAGGTTTGAATAGATCAGAAATCCATTTGGGGACAATACAGACCAACGTGTCAGTACAAAGCTACCAGGTTGGCAGCTTGGTGGACATCGCATCTGATGGGACACTGAAAACGGACTGATGGGACATCTGGTTGACTCTTTTCTTTTGGGGAGGGCCGTGTGGAGCTTTTTTAAATTAGTTGTTGACACTGCTGGAGATTAGCACAAGTCTGTGCCGACCTGAGGCTGTAGATTGTGGTCTGGATTAGCTTGTCTTTTTTTCTAATATATTTGCTGCTTGTTAAACAGGGTAACCAACAAAGCATCTTGTGGACATCTTGTCAGGGGGTCTTGTGTTGAAATACGGTTTGAGAACCTTTATTATTTTAATTCATATTATTATCATATGGCATAAATTCCAAAATAATCATATAACCACAACATGGAGAAATCAGGAAGTATTCCATTACAGGTTAGTATCTAGGGCTGTGTTCTGTGTGAACTGTATATGATGGACAGAGAGTGGGAAGAAGAAGGGTGGGGGGCACAGCTCATTTTTCCTCTGAGGCCCCCTATATTGAGCCATGTTTCAGTAGTAAACGTCCTAGATTCAAAATTTTTTTTGATTAAACTACTGTGAGCAAATGTATTTAAATTATTAAAGTATAACTTCTCCTTATGCAGCAGAATGGTGCATGAATGTGTTTGATCATGTGTTGTAATAATACATGCATTAACGATTAAGTAGCATTTTAATGCTATGGTCTATATCAATGTGTCGTATTTTAAATAAGCTGACAATATGGTTGCCATGTAAAATATGAATTTTTAACGTAATTAGTTAATACAGCTGTTGGATGTAGTGGAGTATTAAGTAACAAAAGAGGATACCTCATAACTGTACTTAAGCACAATATTATCCACTACTGTGACACGTTATTACATTTGTTATCGCCGGTAACAGTTACACTTTGGCATTAGTGTTTGACCACTACACATTTAGTGCCTATTCCATTTTCACAGGTTGACTTTATTATTATTGTGATGTTTGTACTGTGAAGTGTTGGGAACGCAAAGAAAATGTTTCACCCAAATGTTAAAATGTGTGTCAGACCCTTAATTTTAATTAAGACTGTTGCAGGCATATTACATTTGTGCCCAACTGTTGTATCCCCCCATTATTGTAATCTCAGACAAGCATTTATAAAACACAGTTCATATAGAACATGCTGTGGTCAGAACAGATACTCATAGGTTGCTCATACAGGTAACATGACACAGTTTTACAAGCCTCGCTCTAAAATTTACCGCTTTTTACAGCTCAGCTCACTGCCTATGCTAACAGATTTTCATTTAGGCAGTTTATGATCATTTGATTTATTTAATGAGTGAAAGTAAGGTTAAAGACATATGGACAGTGGTGATTGTCATATTTTCCAAAAATGAATGTACACAGTCATCACATTTTTTTTTCCAAACAAGAAGAGAAAAAGCAGACAACCATTTCATCTCTTGACAATTTGACATTTGGCCGAGCTTTAGCTCTTTTATTTCCTCTATAGAAAGAGACGTTTCTCTCTTTTCCCAAACACTCTCTCCCTGAAGGTCTGAAAAACCATCAGCACATCCACTGTTGCAACATTCCATAACAACTGAGGTTCAGTTTAGTTTCACAAATGACTCAAATATTTTAATTGAATTGAATAATCAGTGCCAAATAAGCACTGAATAGTAAAGAGAAAATTGCATAAAACTCAAAACATATATTCATCATTAATGTAAGCTACTGACATGTGCATCAAAAGTTATTATTTTATGTAGTGATTCAGAACATCAGCGTTTTAGAAAAAAGAGGTATGATTATTACACTGTTTATAGATACATTGAAAGTTATTATTATCCTATCTGTGTTTAGCAATTTTACAAGTGCACACTCCAGACTTGAAAAATAAATTCTGTGCATTACACGCCTCATTAACAGACAGCGGCATAAAAGCTCCACAGAGAAAGAAAGTGATTGAGAGATATGGAGAAGGAGAGAAATTTAATATATGTGGGAACTCTAAGCTTTTAAATAAATGAATTTAGGTAGTGGCCCTCCTGCACCTCCCCTCGTGCTTCATTCTCCCTCTGTCTGTTTCACTATCATCCTG
>JAPMOB010248353.1:0-11496 GCA_029875015.1 Lepomis gibbosus
GTTCAAAAGTTGGACAACGACAGTAAAACCAAGTGTGGCCTCTCGTGTTTAATAGACAAGCTTAGTAATTCTCCAACAACACCAGAGTTCCCCCTCAGCCTGGATGCTGGTGAGAGGCGCTTTGGTTGTAAGTAACCAGGCTGTAACTCCGGACAGACTGGGCCTCTTTCAGACTTGTGCGTCTTGTTTGAAACATTGTTTCACAGATATTTCCTGAGCTGACTGATGGCTGTGTGTTAGACGCAGGCGCCGATCGCCACAATGCGCTTATCTTACTACACGTGTCTTTCTGTTGTGCATTTTTCCTGTCTGTCAAAGCGGCGGATGGCCCGACGATTTCACCTGCCGCCACCACCACGTTACCCGTGGGTGGCGGCGGCTACTTTGATTCCCTGTGTGACACTGAAGTTTATGTAGTGTCAGCTTCTGTTAAGCTTTAGGCCATTTTACAACAAGAAGGCAAAGTACAGCGTAACGTGCAGACGAAGCATCAACTTCGTCAATTAAGCTTTCCGCTTGGTTGTCATGGGACCAGAGTGTAATCGCAGCCTTTGCGATTAGAAAATCTAGTTTTATAACATCCCGATATTGCAAATGGAAATAATCGTTCAGCCCTAGTGCCATCCAACACAATGACACCATTCTGGGATATTGGTGCGATCAGCTCTTCAAGACCAGAGTTGCTGAATCACAGGAAGCATGTAGTCACAGCAGGGGGTGAATTGGGGGGGGGGATGTGGGGCTAAACAGTATATTAACTGTGTGTTGTTCTCATTGCCACTGCAGCCGCCAATCTGTGATGGCTATTGGCCAGAGCTGGCTGGCAGATGATGATGGTTATGATACATCTACACCCTACTACCACAGCTCAGTATATGGTTGGTATAATGGGTTTGTATGATGGGTAAGATTTCTTTCCACCCTCCATCTCCTACATAGGGAAGAGGAGCTACGTTCAATGGGTAAAGCGTCTTTCTTTGCAAGCCCTAAAGAGCTTTCTGTAGTTACTACTAGGATCTTAGGCTTTGACCATTGAACGCACCCCTGACCACTAGTGTATGAAATATTTCCCAATGATTCAGCCCTTTATGTTAAAGCCACCTCCAGTTACTGAGGGCTCATGCTTTGCAATAGCAGTGACTTAGCCGCATGGAGTGACACAATGTCAGCGAACAAAAAAGATTAATCTAAACGCGTTGTTCCACTGCAGTCAGCCCCACCAGCTTCTTGTGGAGTTGTGTTGTGATTAATGCTTTGCAGATTCACTGAATTTGTCGCAGTTTTCAGTCGTTCTTGTTGCGTAGCAAAACCATTGCAGTTACGTATAAATATGTCAACAGGAAAGGCGCGTCTAAAGAATTTAGCAATCATCGTAATGCAGAATTATTTTTATTAGAAGGGAAAATTATACTCACACGTTATAGTACAGTTTTTTTTGTCAGCAAAATCAGAAACAAATGTGTTTGTCAAAGGTTTGTTAGAATTCTGTACCTGTCTGTGCAGCAACCTGCCAACTCCATCACTGTCAGCTGGTTTAGCTGAGAATTAACACCTCATCATGTCTGCCAGGCTTAAGTGGTCTGCTAAATATCATTACCAATTAAAAAGGAACTACAAGATGTAAGTAATGGAAGCTGGGCATTAACTGTTAGGCTTGTCCAACAAATACGTCTGAGCTGGCTTTAATGGAAAAGGCAGATGAGGGGAATTTTCTTGGTAATCCTGCTAAATGGGCTCTTCATACATTAATTATTCACTACATAATTAAAGGTAGACACTAGTGAACATAGCTTTAAAGATGAATTCATAACAGTAAGGACAAGATTTTCACAGTAGTTCCTACAGTTTCAGCTTAGGACAGGTCACTAAAAGAGTTCCACTGGATGCCGTAAGTCAGTTTATTTCAGGCCACTATCATCCGAGACATGTCAGTGATAGAAACATATGACACATGACTTCATTGAATTCTTAGTCCAAATTTAAAATAAAAAAAGTTTCTTTCTCATTAGTTCGTTGTGATAAGGCAACTCCTCCAAGAAAGGTAGTCCCGTTTCTTGTTTTCTTCTTTTTGTTTTCTTTTTTCAGTTGGCTAGTTTTGGTAGGACTGGTGGGGGTTTGGTAAGGCCCTATCATTGGATGGGATGTTGTCATCCTTCGTGAACACAGGAAGTGGACGGGTTCTGGTAAGGCCCCTGGTAGAGGTGTTGTGACAGTATTCTGATGCTGAGGGATTTTGGTAAGGCCCTAAGACTGGGGCAGAGAATTTCATTAGGCAAATGAGTGAGGGACTGTGGTAAGACAAACTGTATAGTACGAGTGAGGGAGCTTGGTAAGGCCCTCAGAGTGAATATGTGAGGATTTGGTAAGGCCCTCAGAGTGTATATGTGAGGATTTGGTAAGGCCCTCAGACTGTGTGCTATAAATGATGGGTTTTGGTAAGGCCCTCTTCTTGGACTTGGAAGTTTTACCCTCAGTGATCACCACCTCATCAGACCAGTGTAGCAGCCAGGATGAGCCGCCTGGAACTTGCCAAGTACTTCCATCATACCAGATGGATCAAAAGACTGTTGTGTGGCATAATGGGATGAGGTGTGGAAAAAAAGTCTCAATGTACATGAGGTTGGGAATTTGCCAAATGCTAGAGACTCCTTGTTGATGAAAGTGCCTTACACTTGGTGGTTTCCATCATGTTGCTCTCATGAAGCTTGTAAAAGGTCTCAACAGATTAAAGGCACTTTAACAGAACAGTCTACTGTCAAATAATGTTTAAAAATCTTGTACTGTTAATAGTGCGTGTGTGAGAGTGTGTGTGCATAATCACTAATTTAGTAAACATTTGTTAGATGTTCAAAGGTCCAAATCAGGAACCTTGAAGCAAAACACTCGTACAAGACGTAACATTTCAACTGTTAGCAAACTGGAAAATATGTTGCGTGTCTCAGGTAGTAAATAACACTACATACAATTATGCTGACAGCAGTGCTTTGAATTTTAGATGAGATGTCAACTGCCCCAGCGGGTCATGTTAAATTTAAATAAATGCACCGTAAAGAGCTGATGTAAGACAATGTGGCATGCCTGTGTTAGAGATTGAGCATTTACCAAATGACCACAGTGGATATTTTCCAACACCACTGTTATTGAAAGCTGAGTAGTAAAATGATGCAGTTAAAAATGTAACGTATCAGTCACTCATCGGGTGGAAGAAAGTCTACTCCCATTATCCTTCGGCTTTTGCCCAGAGAGCAGCCATCTCGGCCTCGCCTGCTCCTGGTCAGTATATTAATGCACTGTTTGTTTCCTTGGCCACTGATGCAGTCATGCTCCTATCTCACCTCTGTGTTCCCTCTCCCCATTCCTCCTCTCCAGCCGCCTACAAGCACGCAGATGGGAAGAAGATTGATGGTAGAAGGGTGCTGGTGGATGTGGAACGAGGGCGCACTGTCAAAGGATGGCATCCACGCAGGCTCGGTGAGCTGCCTTTTTTTTCTTTTTAATTTTAAAGCTTCAAGGCTGCTGTATGCTTTAAGCCGTGTGTGTAGATCTCATTGGACTTTCATATAGAGCAGTTCAAAATATACTGTTTTTCCTTAACACCTTACATATAATTAAAAAGGCACTATGATTTCCCGGAGCACGGCAGCACCGCAAATCCTCTTTACTTTGTGTCTCCACACAAGCACGCGGCAGATTATCAGCACGAGGACACAGAGTCCGTTAAAATGTGTTTTTTAAGTATTTCTTCATCGCCTTTATGTTAAAAGTAATGTCTGCCTTGCTGCTGCCATGGTAACGTAATGTTACACCGTGTGTCATCTAACGTTTCATATTTTCTGGTCACAAATTGAGCGAGAAAACAGCTGAAACTAAGATTACAATCTGTTTCAGTTGTTTTCTTTGCCCCACACTGAATACATTGGATTATCATACTGCGCTACTCAATGTTGAAATAAATCCATGTCAGAAACATTTACAGTTTTAAGTAGCCTAATTAATGTCTGTTATCACAATCAGTGATGTGGAAATTTGATTTATTTAAAGAGATGCTACTATCATCATAAATGTAATGTGCTTCATCAAGATGATGAAATAAAATATTGATTTATTGATAGACGTGTTTTTGATATTTAGATAAATTGTTATGTTAATCGAGTAATAGATATCATTTAAAATACACAAAATTATTTGTTAGATTAATGGACTTGAAAAATAATCGTTATGCACAGCCCTACTATTAAAGCTGGGTTTATTCTCCGATTTCACAAATCCATCATCTAAATGTTAAATTGTGTCTCTGTAATGTTAATAGGTAATGTTGACGTGCACATTACATAGACATGGTTCCTCTTTATTCGACGTATGGCCGCTGCTGAATTATGACCGCTGCTATTAAAATTTCACTCAATTACGTAATATCAATGCGGAAAAAATGATTTTCACCCGACTCTGTGCTTTGCTAGCTTCCCCTCCTCATTCATCAAAGGTCATCTACAATGACTGGTGCAGTTATCAGAGCAGCAGAGTTTGGTCTTTTAACTGCATTGCAATGTGCTTGCGTAGCGGGTGAGTGGACGGACAAATGTGAGAGTGAACGTCAGAAAGTGATGCTGAAAGCGAGCAAGTAATTAGCGTCAGTCTGGCAGTAAATGTAGTGTAGGTCACAGTGTTAATAAGTCTTGTCTGTTTTTTCCGCAACTGCTGGTGCAGCCCTATGTTTGTGTCTTGTCCTGTAAATTGATCATTGTATTGAGCACCAAGGACCATGAGAAGCGCTAACCGCCTTCAATTCTCCAGCAGTTGAATAACAAAAGACTTAATTAACATTAATTAGCTGACACACTGTGACCTACACTGCACATTTACTGCCAGACTGAAACGTAGCGCTCATCCTTGTCTCTGCTCCGCTTGCTTTCACTTCACGTAGATTTCCTTTGAAGAATGAGGAGAGGATGCTAGATAAGCGTAACGTGCTGCAGAGTGCAGGTGAAATTGCGCCTTGATTTTAATGGTGTGGAACTTCAGTAGCGGCAGTCATTCATTGAACATCTAAGAATTTTCCACACACCTACTAAAATGTGGTTGCAATTTATAAAAATTGCGGCCTTTTCCCTAGCGTTATTAGCGTCTTTTTCACAGCACTTAGGCCAAACGAAAAGAAAACCCATACAATATATTCATGGTGAATCCCCATGAATACTTTCATAGGCCTACATTTGAACTAGCACATTTGGTTTGATACATTAATTCACTGATAAGATTACATCTGTAATATTTACCTAGTGATTTGTTAAAACTGTATTTATCCACCAGATGAAACACTGCTTAAATCTGCTTAAACAGAATTCACGCAAATAAAACGGTAAACAGACAATTAAAACTGATTTCATAGGGCCTTAGTTTAATCTGGAGGAGTTGCTGGTGTCTTTTTGAACACCGCCTGACTGCAGGTCAAAGGAGTGCATGGGCGGACAGGTTACCTTCAGTGTTCTGTCTCTCTAACTAATGACAAAGTCTGAGCGTCCTCACGTAACACATCTGACTTTCTTGTGCGTTTGCTTTTTTTCTTAGGTGGTGGATTGGGTGGCACTAGGAGAGGTGGAGCTGATGTCAACATCAAACACTCTGGCCGCGATGATGCATCACGTTATGATGATCGCCCCCTGGGAGGGTGAGAACTTTCAGAGAAGATCTATTGTTTGGCGTAAAATTGTTTACCGCTGTGTCTAACACTCTTCACTTTGTCCTGGCTTGTCTTAGTGATCGTGAGCGTGGAGGAGAACGGAGGGAGCGCAGCCGGGAGCGAGACAGGGACAAGGACAGGGAACGTAGACGGACCCGCTCCCGCGAACGGCGTCGGCGTACCCGCTCCCGAGAAAGGGAGAGAGAGAGGCCGGTCGGAACAGCTGAGGAAACCCCCGTTAGTACCCGCCGTCGCGACAGAGAGAGGGAACGCGGGGGGGCAGCAGGAGGAGACAGCAGGAGTAGGGAGAGGAGTCGGGAACGGAAGAGAAGGAGCAGGAGCCGGGATCGCAAGCGAGACAGGGAGCGAGGCAAGGGGTTGGATGGGGAGGAGGTCAGCCAGGGAGACGTTGCACCTGAAGGCGGAGAGCGCATGCTGGAGGAACATGAGGGAGAAGTGGGCGAGGGCACGGAGGAGCGTAGAGACAGGGACAGAGAAAGGGACAGGGACCGCAGGCGCAGCCACAGGGACAGAGACAGGCGCAGGGGAGACCGGGACAGAGACAGGGAGCATAAAAGGGAGCGAGGGGAGAGAGACAGGGGGGACCGCAGAGAGGAGCGACACGGCTCCCTACGAGACGACATGGGGCCCCAGGATGACATGGGCAACGAGGATGAGGGAGGAGCACCACCACACATGGAGGAGTACAGTCAGGATGGGATGATGGACCAGCAGTCAGTGCCATCAGCTGACGGCTATGGCTCCAGTGAGAATGGTTACAAGATGGAGGCACCAGGAGACGAGTACTGAGATGGCCCCTCTCCCAGCAGATTCCCGCTCATAAATAAGTTGTTTCATTCTATACTTTAACTTGGCCGTTAACTTTCTGCCAAGGTACAGGAAGCCTAAATGATGTTGGGGCTTCCTCAGTACCGACGTCTAACTAGCTTCTCCCCCATCTGTCAAGAATCTGATATATTCCACTTGATATTGTTGCATGCACATTTGATGCATATAACTGATTTGATCTCACAAAAGTTGCAGCTTTTCTGCAGTGCCCAACGAATCCGTGCCACTAAATGTTATCAGATTACCTTAGTTAATCAAGCTAGGTATGTTTTTGTTTTTTTTCTTTTCCCCCCCACTTGGTTTTGGATAAACTGTAAAAACAGGAGCGCTATTTGTTTTTAGATGGGTAAATTGTGTTGTCTTATTATTTCCAGATTTCTAAAGCAGTTAGATTCTATGCTTATTGGACCCAGTGACCAATTTCTGCTCAATGTTTGTGAACTTGAAGGAAATGTAGTATTGTGTAAGAATTGAGGGCTGTTCTGTTTATTCATTCTGGAATAAAACATTTTTAATTAAGCCTGCTGTTTGAATGTTAGATTTGCAGGGGTCAACTTAATGTCAAGTCTCCTTTGATTTTCACCAGTGACTGGCATATACAAAAAACCTGAAGTACTTGTGAAAAAGGGTCAGCAGCAGTGTAAAGTTCCACGGTATGTATTAACTGTGGTATGAATATGGGAAGAGTACTGCCCATAAGGAATGTAAGAAAGCAGCAGAGCAATGATTGCTTAGTTTGTTTTTCACCCAGTTGAAATACTGACCGGATATGGGAAATAGTATTAAAATACATCAACTAGAGTTGTACGCGCCTCTGCTTTAAATCTGCGCAGTAGGAGTTCTTTGAACATACGTAGAAGATGCTGAAACGGCTCATTATACAGTCAGGCAGGGAAGCTGCGGCGTGTGGTCGTGCTGCCTGGTGGTCAGTCCAGCATCTCGGCCCTCGGTCATCTACTCCTCTCCGGTCTGTTGGCCATGTCGTCATAGAAGATGGACCAGGCATTGCTGTGAACTGGATTTTCTGCTCGTGTACGCAGTGTTAATTAGGGGATAAGCCTGGACGCGGAGGATTCACAATGATGTCCTCATACTACCACCCTGCCAAGGAAGCAGACATGGCGGCCATGACAGAGCCGCTCTGCCTGGAAAGAGGTAACGCAGTTGTAGCCAGACAGCTTCACCAGAGGCTATGGGCTAGATATAAATGTAGGTACTTGACACCTTAGCACGGTTCGTTCATGGTGTTACATCACTGAATCATAAAAGGGCCTGAAATTAATTATGTCGCAGTTATTCGTTGGACATAATTGGAAGGCTTCGCCCTGTCGAGCGACCTCAATCCACTCTCACGGTGCGCTGTCACTGTTGACATGCTGTATACCCCGGCATAAGCTGTGCGCTGACTTGCAGTATTCTCATATATGTAACTAATGATTCGACTGTCTTGACATTTAGCTGCGTGTGAGATGTCCATTTGTGTCACTGGCATAATGTGAAATGTGATTACAGTCCGTGACGCGGCAAGAGTACAATGAAGGTGCGGTCAAGTCCCGGGGGGAAAATCCCGCTCCGCGTTCAGTTGAATGAAGGAGGAACGATCAGCATGACATTTTGAATGTTCACACGGTTCCTGTTTTGCCAATATAATCCTATTAATCCAGTCAATTTTATGCCCGAGGTAAGACCACACCTTAAAGAACACCTGATGGATCTTTTTTTTAATTAAACCAGAGCAGTTAATTTAACAAAATAAACTACATCAGAAAGTAATACAATACAAAAAAGAAAATATTAATTTCGTTTCTCTGAAAGACTTTTGCAGAGAAACGTCCCTATTTGTCTTAAGAATGACACATTTCTTATGTTATATATTTAAAGGTTCAGTGTGTAAGTTTTGGTGGCATGAAGTGGTGAGGTTTGCAAATTGCAACCAACGGCTCACTGTGCATTTACATGCTCCTGACAAAATAAATACTATAATAAATGTATTAATTCTGATGGCTACTGTAAAAGACTGCAGTAAAAAAAACTAACTTTGTAGCTTTTCTTCAAGAGGTTGTACATTCATTCCATTTGTTCAATTCAAATCCGCGGGGTGGCTTCATCCTGTAATATGCTGTCTATGAAGTTGGCTCATTTTAAGGTAATAAAAAACATAACGGTTCATTATTTAAGGTCTCAGAGACTTTGGTCCATATTGACATGATAGCATAGTTGCTGCAGATTTGTCAGCTGCACATCCATGATGAGAATCTCCCGTTCCACCACATCCCAAAGGTTCTCTGTTAGATTTTGATCTGGTGACTGTGGAGGCCGTTGGAGTACAGTGAACTCATTGTCATGTTCAAGAAACCAGTTTGAGGTGATTTGAGCTTTGTGAGATGGTGCATTATCCTGCTGGGAAGAGCCATCAGAAGATGGTACACTGTGGTCATAAAGGGATGGACGTGGTCAGCAACAAGACTCAGAGAGGCTGTGGTGTTTAAACAATGCTCATTTGGTACTAAGGGGTCCAAAGTGTGCCAAGAAAATATCCTCCACCACCAGCCTGAACCGTTGATACAAGGCAGGATGGATCCACGTTTTCATGTTGTTTTACTCCAAACTCTGAATGTCGCAGCTGAAATCGAGACTCATCCGCCCAGGCAGCATTTTTCCAATCTTCTGGTGAGCCTGTGTGAATTGTAGCCTCAGCATCCTGTTCTTAGCTGACAGGAGTGGCACCCAGTGTGGTCTTCTGCTGCTGTAACCCATCTACCATTCTCTGTAAACTCTAGAGATGGTTGTGTGTGGAAATTCCAACAACCATGACAAGTTCAAAGTCAATTAAATCTTCTTTCCTCCACATCTGATGCTCAGTTTGACCTTCAACAAGTTGTCTTGACCACGTCTACATGCCTAAATGCATTGAGTTGCTGCCATGTGATTGGCTGATTAGCTATTGGTGTCAACAAGCAATTGAACAGGTCTACCTAATAAAGTGGCCTTTGAGTTATGTATATTATGTTGTATTTCTGTAAATAGAGCCTCCTAATTATTACACACTGAACCTTTAACTTAAAGTAAAAATCAATTTCAATTAGAAACAACTTAAAAGAAGGGGTTAAATTAAGAAATGTACCTCTATGCTTATGAAAGTTCCTTAATAAAATGAAAAAGATAATAGTTTTAGAATTAGGCTACATTCCAAAATCAAGTGTTTTGCACAATATAGAGCATAATTATAAAATACAACAGACGAGTTATGCTTTCTTGCTCTTTCTTGCAGAAAGTACATTTGTTATCAGCGTCTAGAAATCTTTAAATAGACGTGTTTGGGTGTTTTTTTTTTGGGTAAGATTTTCAGATGTATTTCTTTAATTTTCTTTGTGATGAAGAATCTGCGAGGGATAAGCCGTGCCTGCACCAGCTAACAACTGCAAAATTAGAGTTCCAGAAAGATTTTCCATGTTCCATGGGAAACAGCTGAGATATGTAGGAAATAAAAAAATGAATAATAAATTTAAATACCATTTAAAAAATAATAATGGGTATGGTATCGTACAGTCCCCGAGGGGTGACCTTCATGCTGCGGCCTCATAAACCACCGAGTTGACTGAGACTGAAGTCATTACAGCATGCGTCATTGTTTTGTTCACTGGCTGTTCCTTCGAACACCGCGGTAGGATGAGACGGTTACTGAAGGTGCTTCTTAGGTGGAGGCCCCAGAGGATCTCCTTCAGGAACAGTTGCCTGCTTTGCCCTGTTGGTAATCCAGCCTTGTTTGTGTTATGTGTGTGTTAGATGTGTGCAGGGTGATCGAGCTGCTGGACCGGCTGCAGCGGAGTGGTGAGCTGCCTCCCCCCAAACTGCAGGCCCTGCAGAGGGTCCTACAGAGCAAATTCTGTGCCGCCATCAGAGAGGTACGGATGCACGTGTTTGGGAGGTCTGGCTGCAAAAATATTAGGGGTCCTAAAACTGACGCAGAACCAATAACCCTTACGATCAAAGACATACTACTAAGATGCAGCTTTGACATTGGTGACACGAAAAGGCAAACCTACGATGGTGCATCTGTTCCACAGGGACATGTTAGGTGTGGCTAAACATATTAAAGACATTAATCCAAAATCTCATTAGTCTCAATGCATTTCACCAATCACAGTTTAACCCTAATACTCCAAGAAGCTGCTTCAAAATGCAGCCTTGGTGCCTTCAGTGTAGTTCGGAACATACATGCAATCTAATAATCTACTACTCACCCAAACTATTTGCCATCAGCGCTGCTTCTCCTGCACCCACCATCTGTCACCTTTGAAACACCTTTCTCTTTATAAAGATGCTCTCTGGTGTCAGAAGTGAATGCCCACCCTGAGCCCTGCTTGATGGCCTATTAAAAAATACAGAACCAGAGAGTCCATGAGTCGGTTCGCTAGTTAACGAAAGGAACCGGGTCCTCTTCCCAGTTAAAGATGAACACATCGCCTACTGGTTTAGCCCATGTTTGTTTTGAAAACTTGTCTTGGATGTTTGTAATTGTGTCCATCACCTGTGTATCACATGTTGGTCTGACTCATCTGTGCTCTGCCCTGTTGGCCCTCAGGTTTATGAGCAGCTGTATGACACTCTGGATATTGTTGGAGGACCAGAGGTGCGAGCACAGGCAACAGCCAAGGTATTACATGCAAACTAATACCTCATGATTGCTTCAGTATTGCACTAGAGGACATACAGTGAGGAAAATAAGTATTTGAACACCCTGCTATTTTGCAAGTTCTCCCACTTAGAAATCATGGAGGGGTCTGAAATTGTCATCGTAGGTGCATGTCCACTGTGAGAGACATAATATAAAAAAAAATAAAATAAAAAATTCCAGAAATCACAATGTTTGATTTTTTAACTATTTATGATACAGCTGCAAATAAGTATTTGAACACCTGAGAAAATCAATGTTAATATTTGGTACAGTAGCCTTTGTTTGCAAT
>JAPMOB010248358.1:0-11646 GCA_029875015.1 Lepomis gibbosus
GTAGGCACTCCACAGGTGTTTCAGTTTAATGAGTGGCCTTGTTAACGGACTTTCAGCCGTAACGTTATGCCTCTGTGGTTGTGTAACGTTAGTTATGACAGCTTTTGGAGACAGGAGAAGAATAAGTCTGTCCTGCCTCATACCTTTGTTGAGTTTTTCGTTACGATGCCAAAAAATCTGATTCGTCTCTTTACTGGATTCAAACTCAAACCAATGTGGGAAAATAAGTCTTAGTTGGAAAACTATTTCAGTGCAACATTACAATTACCACATTTAGCCTCTTGTCCCATCCCAACCAGGCTGCTTAAAGAAATTTTACCCTTAGCACTTCTTTACTAGACTTGATCAATCCATCTTTATTAACAAGCTATTCATCACAGTCCATTTAAAGAAGCTGAAATTAAAAATATTCTTTAAAAAAACCCACTCGATCTTGATCCAGGAGTTTTAGTCAACAATAGACCTTTATCTAACCTTCTCTTTCTCAAGAGAAAGCAGTCGCCAATCAGTTGTGTGTCTTTCTACATAACAGTTTTATTTGAGGATTTTAGTAAAGACTGGTCTCAGTACTTGTCTTGTTAGACCTTAGTGCTGCATTTAACATCATGGACCATCACATACTCTTTCAGGGACTGGAACATTTAATTGCCATTAAAAGAACCACTCTACGCTGGTTACGTCCTATAAACCAGACTGATCTCAGTTTGCACATATTAAAAATGCTCCATGCATTCCAAAGTTAGTCATGGTGTTCCACATGGTTTGGTGCTTGGACCAATCCTATTTATGTTATATACCACTTTATTAGGTACACCAGTTCCTTGTTGACACAAATGGCTAATCAGCCAGTCACATAGCAGCATTCCAAGTCACTTGGGCATGTAGACGTGGTCAAGACAACTTGCTGAATTTCAAACCGAGCATCAGAATGGGGAAGAAAGGGGATTTAAGTGACTTTAAACGTGACATGGTTGTTGGTGCCAGACGGGCTGGTCTGAGTATTTCAGAAACTGAAATTTAATATCTCCTAGAACTGGGATATCACAGGTCAGAGGAGAATGGACAGACTGGTTTGAGATGACAGAAAGACAACAGTAACTCAAACAACCAATCATTATAACCAAGGTATGCAGAGGACCATCTCTGAAACAGATGGGCTACAGCAGCAGAAGACCACACCAGGTGCCACTCCTGTGCCACAACAGGAAACTGAGGCTACAGTTCACACATACTCACAAATATTGGACAATGGAAGATTGGAAAAATGTTGCTTGGTCTGAGTCTCGATTTCAGCTGCTATATTGAGATGGAAGGTTCAGAATTTGGCATAAACAACATGAAAGCGTGGATCCATCTTGTCTTGCACCAACGGTTCAGGCTGGTGGAGGTGGGGTAATGGTGTGGGAGTTATTTTCTTGGCACACTTTGGCCATACCAACTGAGCATCATTTAAACGCGACAGCCTACTGGAGTATATTGCGTATGACCTGGCTCAAAAGGGAGACACACCATAGTAAACGGTTTTATTTAACGAAAATAAGCCAAATTAATAGTTATTTCAAATTAACATAATTAAAGTATGAATGTAGTCTGTGGTTTCAGTAGTGTCTGTGCAGGATGATGGTTGTATGAATGTATGTGTGAAGGTGTTGTAATATGCAAAGACAAGATGAATACCACAAAGCAATAGTACAACCAAAGAAAACCAAACTAAAAGGGAAAGCAGGGAGCCGGCCCACAGGGAGGTCTGACCTGGCCTCGACAGCAGCCTCCTGCAGAATGAAAAGACAGGGTTACAAATAGTCTAACCTCAAAAGACACTAGGCCCAGGTGCTTCCAGTTACCGTAACGAGCTCTTGATCTACAAGGGGGGAGAGAGAGGCCACACCCACTCATGACCCCACAGGGCGTCACACCATGTTTGTCCTTTTATGACCTCAGTGTACCCATCTTCTGATGGCTACTTCCAGCAGGATAATGAACTATGTAACAAAGCTCAAATAATCTCAAACTGGTTTCTTGAACATGACAATTAGTTCAGTGTTCTCCAGTGGCCTCCACAGTCACCAGATCTCAATCCAATAGAGCACGTTTTGGATGTGGTGAAACAGGAGATTCTCATCATGGATGTGAAGCTGACAAGTTCAGCAACTGCATGATGCTATAATGTCAATCTGAACCAAACGCTCTGAGAATGAATGCAGTTCTGAAGGCAAAACTACGAAGATAGTGGTGGTAGGCAATGGCTCCTTTATTCCTGAAAAAAGTCGCAATTTAAAAAAAAAAAAAATCAGTTTCAGTTTCTTTTATATTTTTATTCTATTCTGTTTTTTATTTGGAGCCTTGCAACAAAATCTTCACAATGTACATTTGAGTACATTGTGAATGCGCAGTTGAATTGTTACTCTGGATGGCATTGCCCTGGCCTCCAGCACCACCGTAAGGAATCTTGGAGTTATCTTTGATGTCACATAAAACAAACTTCAAGGACCACCTTTTTCACCTATGCAATATTGCAAAAATCAGGAACATCCTGTCCCAAAATGATGCAAAAACCAGTCCAAGCATTTGTTACTTCAAGGATGGAATATTGCAATTCTTTATTATCAGGCTGCTCTAATAAGTCAATTAAGACTCTTCAGCTAATCCAGAATGTGGTGGTATGTGTACAGACAGGAACCAGGAAAAGAGAAATCATATTTCTTCTGCATTAGCTTCTCTGCACTGGCTCCCTATAAAATCCCTAATAGAATTTAAAATCCTTCTGCTCACCTACAAAGCTCTTAATGGTCAGGCACCATCTTATCTTAAAGAGCTCATAGTACCTTACTACCCCACCAGAGCACTGCGCTCCCAGAATGCAGGGTTACTTGTGGTTCCAAAGCTCCTCTCTCCTCCTCTCCCTCTCCATCTTTCTTACCCATTAATGCGTGTAACTAAACTACACTTCCCTAGACGTCCCTCTCCCATAGTTTTGTGCTTTCTCGTTTCTCTCCTCTCCTACTTTCACTTTCAGCAGGTGTGGGATCTGGATATGTGGCGCAGGCCACCTACTTTCCCCATGTTCCTTTGACACCCGTTGCCACAATTGTTATTATTAGTAGTAGCTGTAGTGGTAGTAGAATTACTGCCTGTTAAAAGGAAGTTTTTCTCTGCCACTTTTACCAAGTGCTTGTTTATGGTGGGAATTAATGTGGTGGGTGTCTGTAAATAATATTACAAAGAGTAAGGTATAGACTTGCTCTGTCTGAAAAGTGCAATGAGATAACTTCTGTTCTGAATTGAGGCAGTATATAAATAAAATTTAATTGAATAGTTGTTTAGTCTAGGATTTTATAGCACATTTAAAAGTGCGAAAAATAGATGTAGGCAGAGAAGGGCAGCTAGACGAGAGCCATTGAATTCACATGATTCATAAAAGATTCACGCTTCTGGTATTACTAGTATAATACACATTTATTGTCACATTTACAACATATAAAATGGCACATATAAAAAATACATTTGTAAACGTTAAGAAGAGCTTTGGTACCGTAGCTTGTGATACAGTGTTCTTGTGCATTTTAAATTGCTACAGAATATGTTGTTTTAAATGGTGGACTAAGTATTGAAAGTTGAAACACTGTGTAAGTGAATGTTACAGAATAAAACAGAAGACTAAAAGCATAATATTTACATGTACACATACGGCTATCTAAGTTCCTTGAGTACAGTAGCCCTTCATATCTGCAAGTGACAATAGCTGCAAGACAACACTCTATCAATCTATATACAAAGGCACTCGTGTGTGCCATCTTGTGCTCAGGCAGTGATACGCTATATTTATTATTTCCACTTGTAGGAGTCACCTGTCATCACAGAAACTGATTTACCATTACAGCCACATATTTAAGTATAATATTGTTACATGTATTATCTCTGTCTTTATGAGAGTGTATTTGTATCCTCATTATGACTAACCCATTTTTCTAAATAAAGTGCAAATCTGGCACAGAACTATAAGCCACTATAAACCTCAGACTAAGGATTCAAAATTCACATATGACATATACATTTCATATAATTCTCAGGAAAAAAAGAAGTGGAACCCTTCATGCGGCGTGTAGTTATAAACAAATGATCTCTCATAGTAAAACAGTGCATGTAGAATCTCTGTATTTCATGTCCTTGGAATGACATTTTTACAAATATAATGCAGCGAACACGGTCGCTCGTACTTCAGGTAAGGGGAAAAAAAGCAACAAAGCAACATAAAGTTTGAACCCAGTCACTGATGTTCCATGGCTACTTGTGGTTTTATGACATAATGTTATACTATGCAATGTATACATTTGTTTCCAATGCCAATTTGAATTTGAATATTGTTCTTGTTTGGATGGTATTTTGTTTTCATGTATGCATTTGTTTATGTTTTATTGTTAATTACCTTGTGTTTTTAAAACAAATAAAAATGTTAAAAAAAACAAGAAATTGACCCGCTTTCCTAAACATCCACACTGGTCATTAACACTGAAGAGGAGACAAAATAGTAACAGCCAAAAATGAACATATGGCTAAATGTGTTCAACTAAAAAAGCACAGATCTCATAAGGCCTCACAAGTCTCTGGCAACAATGGAAAATACATCTTTAATTAATGTAAACTGAATCTATGTGAGGGTGAGGAGAGTACCGTATTTATTTTATTTTAAGCTTCTTATGAATAACTGGATCGTAACATAATGCTTATTATTTCTAACCATTTTGTAGTTTCAGAGGTACTAAGTTTGATACAAAAGCTCAAAGAAGGGCAAAACCTTTTGAGTGCTTAGTGGAGATACAAAGATTGCCTTCTCAGTTTCAATGTTGCTACATTCTAGTTTAGTCACGTTCCCTTTTTCAGGCATGTTAAAAAAAATCTCAGAAAAGGGCTCTGTTTTCTCAGGGTTCTGTATGTGGCTACAGGAAGCTGTCTTCTACCTCAGGCGTCCTGGAGGAGCACAGCAGAGCGTCTCTCTCACTGGTTTCCTCCACCCTGTCCTCTTCTGGAAGAGTGTCAGCCGTGTCCTGCGACATGGAGTCCGTCTCCTCCTCCAGAGCCAGAGAGCTGAGGGCAGGAAAGCAAAACACAACTTCATACTCCGTCATGTATGAGCCACAGAAAGATACACCATGGCCAGTATTTATTAATGTCTCTTGGGACTGATCCTGACATTATCCCTCTTTTTCCTCATCTCCCTTCCAGCAACCACAAGTCATTTTTAACTCACAAATGAAACTACTTATCCATTTTTAGAACATTTAAACACATTATGCATTTTCTGCTTCAAATGTTTGGTCTTTCAGTATTTCTAAGAGAAAAATATTTCCAATGCAGCTTTTATAGAGACGTGTTGAGTACTCCCTTTGTACCTCTGGCGCGCACACACAGATGCACTAAATTACTGGGACAAATCCATTTGCTGAATGTTTTTTCTCTTAATCAATAACACAGATAGTACTATTTACTTTGTTGGGATGTTAAGCAGCATCTAGCTAACATCCAAAATTAAGTTTAAAAAGAAATTACATCAGTTGGCCTACTAGAAGTGATTTAACTGAAAGTAAATATTTTACCTCTGGAAGGCCATAAACAGGGCGGCATTTTTCTCATAATTTTTTGTTGATTAATCTGCCAATTATTTTCTCACTTACATGAGTAATTGTTTGGTCTATAAAAATGTGAGGAAAATGTCTTTAACGACTGTGATTCTAAACCCCAAACATACTCTGCAGATTTCAATGAGCTAATAACCATTCCAAGTGAGTGGAAGAAACACAAAAGCCCCACTTCAGAGCCAGTGTGTAGTTTGTCTGTTCTGGGCTACTGTAGAAACATGGCAGAGCAACATGGCAGATGATTTTTAGGTGCACTAATAAAAACAAATTTACATTTCTGCCAAATATTGCTGCCAATAGATTTCCCTAAGCCTTACACGGTGGTCCTTTAGGACGATGAAACTAAAGAATGTTTGGCATTTTCTCAAAAAAAACAACATTTTGTCGATTACCAAACTAATAGCTGATTAACTTTCTGTCAATCTGATTATTAATTAATTGTTTCGGCTCTGGCCATAACTTCACATTTTTAAAGAAAATGTGAAGGATGTCTGTTGAATGACTGATTGGAACACATAGTGGATGTTTCTTATTTTGGTTTTAAGATGCTGCCTGATGTGTCCATGAGGTGCTCACTGACATCAGTCTGTGGATCTGGACCAACAGTGTGTCTGTTTTTTCTCTAATAAGGAGGGCGAAGACCTCTAACCCAAACCACAATGTTAAAGGTACAATCTATGACCCAAATGTAAACAAAAGACTCGCCCGACTGCCAAAACTCAAAACACAGAGTTGGAATCTGCTATCACTGCCAAACTGATTGACAGGTATTTTAAGACACACTAATACTGAACAACTTTGATTATATATCTAAATATATCTGGATGTTGTATAGTCAAACATTTATTTAGCTTTTTAAGCCAACTTGGCTGCATGTTTATATAGGCTATTAAAACATGTCTTCAAGTCGGCCTCCACAATACAGCATTTGTTTCCAGCTCAACATCTGGATGAGTGGGTGTGTGGTGGAAAAAAACCCTCTGATCTTGTTAAATAAATACATCCTCATCTTTCTTGCAACCCCAGCATTTGGCACACATCTGCAGCATCTTCTTCAGCGGCTCTGTACCTTGCAGGGCTTTCTGACGGCACGTCCGTGAAAATGTCCTCCGGCTTGGGATCGGGGATGGGAATGATGTATTCGTTGTATGAAGTTATGATTTCTTGTGTGTCCGCCTCTTGTCGGAATTCTCCGGGGCTCGGGCTCTGGTTGTAGGGGTCCGGGGGGACGTAGAGGGTGACGGGGTATGGGGAGCCAAACGCTGGGTTTGCAATTGGAAAAGGAGAGGAGAGTCTGGGTTTGGTGCGGGCAACTGCCGGGTGGTCGCTCTTCAGGAAGTTGTCGTTGACTTGGTTGTATCTCTGTTGTCAGGGGACAATAGTTTGATTATTTGAGCAACGAGGGATCAATTAATAAACAGTTTGCCAAGTGCAGATATAAGACACTGAGCACCAAAGATTTTACATCACAGCTGACAAAACTGTTTATTTTCTATCTACTTTAAGAAGAGAGGAATGAAACTGGAGGATAGTGTTTCTATTATGTGAACTGTTTTCAGTACAGAACCTGCACAGTCATTTACTGAGTGGATTTATCTTTATCAATGCTAACACAAAAAAGCAAAAAAACATGTTTCTATTGTTTTTTATTTACCTAATTGTATACTATCTTGTGTTGCCTTTTTGATGTGTTGGACAGAACTTTGTCAAACATATCTGTATCTAAATCTAAATTCATAGATTTATATGCGTATTTGCTTTTATTGACTTGCATTTTTCAACATGTATACATCTGTATATACTGTGCTGTAGATACATAACTTTACTACATTTAAACATTAGAAAACACTAAAAGCTTGTTGTCTAACAACAGCGCCATAGACAAGCAGCATCAAGCAAAAGTGAAACTGTGCTTAGACCGTTTATTTATATATAAATAGTAATACCACAGATTAAAAATATCTTCTTACAAGCAAAAACATTAAATATTTTACCTTCACAGAAGAATTATCAGCAAAATATACCTAAAGTATTGATGAAAAAGTAAAAGTACTTATGTAGTATTATATTATTACTTAAATCATGCTGTTGGATTACTATTACTAATGTTTAATGTGCAAGTTTATGTTTCAGTTGTTCGAGGTGAAGATACAACCTTTTTTAAAGGATATATTTATAGTGGAGCTCCCTGTCAAGAAGTTTAATCCATAAAAAAAATGCTTTTTATCTTATTTGATTATATGTTTTGTATGTAATGTCTAAACCTGCAAAGTAACATACAGGTACCTCAAAACTGTACTTGAGTTATTGCAAAGGGCATTTTCATGGTTCAGCAGCTGAATTATTACCAACCAGTCACTAGGGGGCAGACTGGCTGACTGCAGTAGTAGATGAATTAATGAGCTGGTAGATAACCTCACTCAAGTATAAAAAATGACTTGCAGATCAGGGATTTGTGGTATAGGGTCCAAACTTACCGTTTAATACAGCAACAATAAAAAAATGAATATAAATTTATTAAATAAAGTACCTTTTTATAGCTGTCTGTCAGCATATTCCCCACACTGTGGACCAGAAAGGAAAAATCGGGTCTCTTCTCGAACTTCTCGTCCCAGCACTTTTTCATGATCTCATAGCTGCAATATAAACAAGATAAAATGAATACATTTCAGTAAAGTTCTCTCTGCAGAGGTGACATGAATATCAAGATTGCAGTGGGACTTACACTTCATCAGAAGCGTGGGCGGGTTTTGCCATTCGATAGCCTCTTTTCAAAGCGCTGTAGAACAACTCGTTCATGGGCAAATCAGGGTAGGGGGTTCCTCCTGCAGAAAGCATTTCCAATCACTTTAAAGAAATCAGAAGTCATGCACAGGCTAGAAAGCTAAACTTGATCTAAATTAAACAGGAACAAACCATAAATCTGAAGTCATGCACACTAAAATATGTCCTTATAAGCAAGACATTTTGTTAACCTACCAGACATTTGACATGTGAAATTAATGTTGTGTATTTTCTGAGAAAAACACACTGAATCACATTTCTTGTGCAAATAGCTAGTTATTTTGATCCACATAAGAAAAATGAATGTGAAAAGTCTAATGAATGTCAGATTCAGACTGGGAAGCACAGAGAATCTTTGGTTATCTCTTACAGAGGGTGGATTGTGAGTTTGTTTTCCACCACTCGAGCTTATGCTGTGTATGCAATAAACTGTCTCCTTTGTTTTCATAGTCGTTTCATAAAATCGTGGGAAGAGGGTTTTGAGAGAAAAAAAAGAAGGAAAAAAAGCTCACAATACCCTGAGCAAGGAAATGATGATTTTAAAGCTTGACTGTGCCTAAAAAGATTAAGACCTCATATGAACCTTCAAACAAACTTGTATGTACTCACAATCAGGCATGGAATTTGAAGTTTGCCATCGATTTGCGCATCCACACAACATTTGCTACCATTTTTTACACTCAGAAACCTGCTTTTACAGGATTGTTTGTGTGACTTTAAGATTTAACAAGGAGTTAAGCAGGTGAAACTGGTAATAGCATGACCTATATGCAAATAAAGATGAATCCCTCTTATGTTTAAACCAGTTAAATGTGTGTTTGGACTGACCCAAAGTGAAAATCTCCCAAAGAAGAATGCCGTACGACCACACGTCGCTCAGGGTGGTGTACAAATTATGGAAAATACTTTCTGGTGCCATCCACTTCAGGGGCAGGAAGGTCTGAATGAAAGAAAACAAATACACTCCATTTGAACAGCCACTTAGGACCTTATTTTCAGTATGTTATTTAGATGAGTGTTATTTAATATTGGTAAAAGTAATATCCATTACATTACTTTCATGTAATGCATGCAAATGTAGATTTGCATTCAAGTGCGTGCAAACTCAATAGGAACAAGAGCTGGATGTCATCAAAAATTGGAAATGCCTTTCAGGTGCATAGGTTCTGTTTGTTTGTTTGTTTGTTTTTTACATGTTCTCTGCAATGATTTCGCCACTTACGCTGCCTTTAGAGATGTAGTTGGAATCATGCATGATATCTCTGGCCAGGCCAAAGTCACAGATCTTCACCAGTTTGCCCTCACAGATCAACACATTCCTGGCAGCAAGGTCACGATGGACACACTGTGGTGGAATAAAATTAAATAAAATAGCTGTGTTTACACTTCAGGTTTATGTGGATTAAACAAAAAAGATTTAAAGTGTTAATTAGTGAGCTTTAGAGGTGCTGGTAGGTGGGTTTTGTTATTTTCTGAACAAGCCAGGCTTGCCGTTTCCCCTTGGCTGAAGCTTCCTATTCGGAGTACAGACATGAGTGGTATTGATCTTTTCTTCTAAATCTCAGTCAGAAAGTTAATTATTTCCCAAAATGTGAAACTGTTCATTAACATTAAAAAAAACATTCATAATATCCTACATTCTTAGAGGCGAGGAACTCCATCCCCTTTGCTACTTGGTAGCTGAAGCCCAAAAGATCGTCATAGGTGAGAGTGGGAGAGTCACCGATGGCCAGGTCCAACCCGCCGCCACCTGAACACGATTACAAGGTGAGACGACAAACGTAAGAAGAAGAGAAGGTGAGGAGCGTCTCAAGAATGAAGACATTGTCTCGTCGTTGGGGGAAACTCCAGCGGTCCTGTGACTGCATGGGCTGAGATGAAGCTCATGCCCTTCATATGCTATGACATTTGTCCATACATTCTCTCCGGTCTTTGATCCCTAAGCAAATTGCATTCCTTGATTTAGAAGTCTGAAACAATTAATCTGTTCATGAATTGCACTATTTCAAGTTTGTGTTAAATATAGCACTTTTCACACATCATCCAGCTTGACAGCAGACATATACAGTATGTTTGGTCTCACATCATTTTGTACTGCTGTCTCATTCTGCTTTGTTTCCTGTGATCAGTGTGCTGAATTCTTCACACTTGTTTTCATTTACAACTCTGGAAAATGAATTATTGTCAACACTGGAGAGTCTACAGTTTTACAACATCAATATAGACACACACATGGGCTCAAATCAAACCTTGTTCCTGATAGATGTCCTGCTGGTAGGGAGACTCGTATGGGGAAGGCTGGATGTCTGCGTACTTTATGCTGTCTATCTGCTCCTGCATGGGCACGTAGATGGAGGGCTCATCTTTACTCATGTCCATGTATCCTCCATCGCTCTCACTTCCGAAGGACACATAGCTGGTTGGATACATGAAGTGTGAAAAGATGCAATGTACTAAACTGACCTAAATACACCTTTTTTTCATGGTTCCTCATCATATCAAACGTTACATCTCTTGGTATGTAACAGCGTAAATTTCAATAAAGGAACCCCCCGTTATATTATATTACACACAATGTTCCTTTTGTGCATTTTTTTGCTCTTCTCACCCTTTCCTCTGGCTGAGTGGGGTGCTTCCTCTAGAGATGAGACAGCCGTCGTCTTGGTTCTTCTCAGCATAGTACTGTAGGAGAGTGTGCTTGTTCCTGTGCAGATAATCCACCAGGTCGCCGTAGCGACAGTACTCAGTCACCAGATACAGAGGGCCTGATTGGTGGAAGAAGAAAAGTTGGTAAATTTGGGATATGGGACACTAACAAATATTAATTTTACTATAGGCACACTTACTTTTCACACAAATATACATTAAAATTAATTCATTAAGCTAACTTAAGTCAGTTAAATAGGAATCCTTTAGAATAACATTAACTTCAGAAAGGTTAATTAAATGAGTGTAGATTTTTATTGATTACTCCATAATTAATCAATAATTAATTTTATACATTAGTAACTTAAATAATATTGCAAAAGGTAAGTTATTCAATTATATTAATGACATGTTCCTATAAAAATTATTTATTTAAATATTGTTAAGGCAATGCATTGTTTTGTCTCTATAAAAATATGTTACTATACTATTTGTGAATTTTTAAACTATGCATGAAGTAAACGTTATGTGTTTTGCTACTAATACTGACATTTACATTACTGTGATTAATAAATAAACA
>JAPMOB010248360.1:0-19625 GCA_029875015.1 Lepomis gibbosus
AATAGCCATTAGACTATTAGGCAGCCTGTTACTATCAGAACATGACTGGAGGCACAGCATAATATTACTCAGCACCAGCATTAAAACAAGGAAGAAAAATTATGGCTTGAATACAGATAGAAGTTAAACCAAATGTTATTTATCTGTGCCTCATACTGTGTTTGAAGTGTCCAAACACATTATGAAAGTTGCTGAGTAAGTCCATGCTGCAGATAGGTTTGCAATCACGTTTTTATTGACCCAATTCAATGCTATGAAACAAACCGTTGAAAGGGGGGGAAATAGGACATGGCCGATCTACAACCTATTGGGGATGATTTCAACAATCCTGAAAATTAGCAACATGTTTTGCAACATAGCCGAGCTCATAAAAATCATTCAAGGCCAAATCATGTACAGGCATAGTCAAATCCTTTTATAGACTCAGTTATAAGGAGGCACTCATTGGTACAGGCAATGGCATAAACATACGTAGACATTTATAAAGAAAAGAAACTCCTCGCCCATTAATGGAGTGGATCAGACATTTATGGTGCACAAAGCTTCTTAAACTGCTATATGTGTGAGAAGGTAACTGATACACCAGAGCTGCGCTGGGACAACTCTTCATCACAGCTATAAATCTACTCGCAGCTTGTCACCGTTCCGCGTTCAGTACAGCATGTGATCCCCTGAAAATCACACACAGGTGTGGTACAAGCACCTTTGCGTGTGTGTATATGTGTGTGTGAATGTGTGTATATGTGTGTGTGATACAGAAAGACAGAAAGAAATTCAGGTCCAACACCTCTTTTCTGCAGACTGCAGCCCGACTGCAGCTATGTGTGTCTCACCAGAACACTTCTAGAATTTAATATGGCTTCGTTCTGCTTTTGACAATCTAAACAAAGCTGTAGTAAATTATAGCTTGTATAATACACACACACACACACACACACACACACACACACACATAGATGCAAACTCATACAGACCCCAAAACAGGAGATGTACAGCAGAAGTCTTGTAAATACAGTGTTTCAGCCAGCATTCCTTCCATCTGAGACTAAATAAACAGCCCAAATTAAAGTGGATTTGAAGCTTTCTCTCTCTCTGGTCTTTAGATTACAGTGATAAAGCATGCAAAAACAATCAGCAGAGTGTATTCCCACAAATTATATGCACTTGAAATGCCTTATCGCCTGTAGAGTATACTTTAGCTGGTTAAAGTGACAGGAAGATCATCCAGTTAGCCTGGGATTTCCAAAGGTGAAACACCTCCTCTTCTAGGACGCTTTCTGGTTAGGAAATCCCAAGAATATCATCAAACATTCCCCAAGAATTCACACATATATGAGACATAAGTTGGAAACACCCTCTGGTTTCATGACCGTGTGAAACAGGGGTATGGGATACTTTTTGCTTCAGCAACTATTACTCACTGAATATTTTAGGTAGAGTTCTCAAACTTTTATACGAAGTACCCACATTTGTTCACAACAAATGGCACCAATTCAATCCTCTACAACAGCGATTTTTCCTGTGCCCGACAGGGAAAATGTAATGGTGGTGTAGTAGTGTAATAACTGCAACAATTGTTTTTTTGTGGAATTCTTCCTGAAATAAAAACCTGACTTGAAAACTTTCCCCCACCTCCCTCGCAAAATTCGGCACCCAGGTAAATTGCGGATTAATTGCAGAGTTTAAACATCACAGTATGAGTAAAAGTTTTACTGCCGCTGTTAACTTTTTAAAGTAACAAATATATACGTTACATCGCAATGCACAGAAAGAAGACAGATGCATGCTGTGTTTAAGCGCAGTGAGTGTGTAAGGGGGAGAGCGAGTAATTTAAAAGCCATCACTTTCAAGAGTGTTGTGAGTGAAACCCCGTAGCTGTGTCTTTGGGCATGTTCACTGGTGTAACAGGGACACTGTGCTGATGTCATCATAAATAAATAAATAAATCAATATATATACATACATATTGTAGATATTGTATATATGTAAAAGCAAACCTTGAGAGGGGGGGGTTTACAGGTGCATCAACCCACTCAAGATGTAGAATGGGGTGCATTGCTTATAAAAGTTTGGAAACCACTGCTCTACAAGAATATGACAGACCTTGTGAGTTGACGTAAAATGCATTGTGTTCCCTTGTTACAACAACTCCACAACCAGAGTAGGTTGTAACACATGTCTCTGCCCTCTCCACCGGCGGAGACGGAGTATGGAAAAGATCAAGTGCTGATACGCACGCAACATGTGAATGGGAAGTACTGGTCACAGATGACAAATGAATGCTGGTAACCCTGGAGCATGGGCTTGGTAGGCCCAGACTGCAAATGGCACTCTGTAAAATATTAAAATCAAGAAAGTCCCTAGTTGTATGTATAGGGGATGGTTGTGACACTTTTTAAAGAAGTGTTACAATCCACCCCACCCCTGTCAGCCAGTGTTTAGCTAGCTGTATTAGCATAGTGGTTTGAAATTAGAAAGGAAAAAATGCATCACATATTGCCTAAGAAACTACATTTCAATCTAATATTTATTAAAAAATGTTATCTCCAATAGTATAGATACTAAACAAAATATAGTCTTGGTCAAAAAAATGTACTTTCTGACTTCAAAATCTGTTTTTTCTCTATATATTCTGAATTTACCTATTCCCAGCCTTGATAACCACCATGTCTGAATGGGGAGGAGGTAGGTAAATACTGAAATGATCACATAACCCCTATCTTATCTCTAATCGGGGGAATTGGTGCTGTTACAACTCTCCCCATGTTACAACCATACCTGGTTTCCCCTACAGTATGTGTTGGAGGAAAAGAGCAATGCGGGAAAAGACAGAGGCAAAAGACTCCTTAGGTGGGGTTATTGAAAAAATAATGTTGCAAAGGTTTTCTTGGTATGAGCTGTGTCAGCTCCTAATATAAAGAACCTCTTCACACTTTAGAGTACCATCACTTTATTTGAGATCTGTAAAATTTCAGTTCACCTCTGAAATACATCAGCCTCCTGACAAACAATGAGAAATATGTCTGAAATTTCTGTTTCTTAAATAATTTATATAAAAACTATCCTTGACATAAAAATATAATTCATTTTTATTTATTTTGGCAGTAGAAATGTGTTACTCAGCAGGACTGCATGAAAGAAAGTTGTATGGGGGACGTAGTATAATCAAGTACTTATTGATAAAAACCTTAAACTAAAGATTCAGAGTACTAGATCACTTTTATTATTTCAAGCCCTGTAAAATATACCAATAAAGATCTTGGAACATATCTGACCTTGCAGTGAGCTTAACATTCCCTTAATTCTTTTACATAATGTTTAACGACACCGTATTAGATTATTCCTACAGTAACTCATGTTTTTCTGTCATCAGCACTGTGATTATATATTTTTACAGACTTTGAGAAGTTTGCCTTAGTTAAAATTTATCATAACATATAGTAACATACATTTTGTTGTAGTTCTCAACAGTGAGTTGATGATATTTGGTGTAAGTATAATTCAGTGCATCAGTCCCAAATGCCTTTTTCTTTCTTTTAAGTTTAAGTTTAAGCCAGATATCTAGAAATGGAAATGTGACCAATCCAGGTGTTTCCAAATAAGTATTTATTTACGTAACTTTAATTCTTTTGATCTGTGGTAAGTTAACCAAACCCCTACTTCCTAACTAAACTTTAAAAGGTTATAAAACATAAAACTCTCTGTAGGTTTTGTCATTTATTTTGTGTCATTTTGACGATTTTGAAAACAACAGATGCTATAAACATTGAGGGTTATCTATGCTTCTAACATGCTAGTGCCTCACTTAGTGTTGACATGGAGTCAGCAGTGACTTAACATAATTGATGTTTTGGCATGCTCACGTGAAATGATCTATTGGGTGCACATGGAAGATTATGAAATCTATATTTTTCATCAGTTGGCAGGAAATGTTATACAAACTGGTCAAAGTCAAATCAGCACTTAGTATTAATAGAGACATGAGACTAAATGACTTGTGACGATTAATATTTGTGTTCTGCCTCATACTCACACTGGAACAGCCCTAGGCTATACAGATGAAATACCTCAACTTTTAAAATGCCCCTCTATGTTGGTCGTGCTTTGACCCCAAAAATCTATTGGTCCATTGAGTAATTCATCTACTATACAGATATATTTTGCTTTGAATGATGTTGTGGTTGTTGGCGAAATGTTCACTTTTCTCCATTAAGAGAAGCTGGAGGCACCGGTCAATTGCTATTGGATTACATGATAATGTATACTGTGAATGTCTGTTTTAAACTTGTGTAAATAAAGACAGAGAAAGCCACAAACACAGAAAAGTCTGGCCAATGCTGCAAATCTGAACATCTTCTTCTTGCTAAAAGCTCTCGTTTAATCTCTGCCAGTCTGGTTTTGTGTTCTGTGTCACCATCCTGTTTACGTGTATATGCGTATATGCAATTATGTCTGAGTGTGTCTCTGAAAGCCTCTTTCTGTCTCATAAGTGAGTCATGGTGTGGTCTTGGTGAGGGAAATTTCGACTCCAGCTCTTGTCCTTCTATGGCCTTGATCTTTGGCATGCTAGAGGCCCTCAGCGTCCCTCTGTTTGCCACATGAAGAGGCCTCTATCCTGGGTGGTTATGGGGGTCTCCCTTGGTTGTCCCAGTTTGCTCTTCTGCATGGAAGAGCCTTTTGTCGGGGGTTTGAAATCCCTGGGTATGTACGGCTGCTGTGGAGAATCCTCTGGGAACTTGGTTTGTGCATTTGTGTGTGTTTGTTTGTGTTTCTGTCCCTGAGTGTCTCTGTAATTCCTGAGAGACGGCGTGATTAACAGGGATCAGTGCAAAGACCCAGAGATCTTTCTGCCCTAGACTCCACCCTTTCTTTCCCCTATCCTCTTTCAATTAATATGCATTTGTGAACATTTGTGTGTGATTGAAAAACCACAGTTTAGAGAATTAGACCTGCAGCGAGCTCTGACCCAGTATCAGTCATTAACTTTTCCTCTCGCTGTTTTCCGGCCTTGTTTTAGCATCTTAGGTAAGGATGGCTGAGCAGGGAACAGAGTTTAGAGAGGAAACGGCTTCTGTCGGCCTACTAATCAAGAGATTAGGGGCCACTGTTGGCATTCAAGCAAACTGTGATCTGGGACACACATATACACACAAACACACTGAATCTACCGGAGTGATTAAACTTGCATCCATGGCTAATTTCACCATCAAATGTCAGCCATAGCACAGCATTGGTGCTGAAAGCTGGTGTAATTCGTTCTGCACTAATTTCCCTCACAGAGGAATGAGCGACCCCACAGACACATTTACTGTCTGCCATAAAACTTGTCTCCATTAAGGAGAGGAGGACAGGATGAGAAATAGAGGGAGAGATGAAAAGAAGAGATGGGGTAAATAAATGAGAAAAAGAGGAGGAGTAAGAAACACAAGAATGAAGACAGAAAGAAAAACAAGAAGAGAGGTTAAATATAAAGAAGTAGAGGGGAAAAGGAGGAGTGGCTTTCTATAATCAACAACATCACTTTCATACCATTTTCACAGAGCGAAACAGCTTGTTTAGCACTTTTATATCACTAACTCCTTTGAAAAATAAATTAACAGAGTCTTTTGTAACAAACGAGAATATAATTTCAGGTAAGACTTTGCATCTTAATGCTAAAATTGATATTAAGACTGACAATCTCTATCATTAATTTTACCATCCCTCAAAATTCAAAACTAATTCACAACAATTCAGCAAAACACTGCACTTAAATTAGTCACATTGGAAATTAGCATATGTGCGTTATTGCTAAATGTAAAATGACTGATACCATTCTCGTATCTATCTAGTAAATATAGCAGCCACAGGAAAAGTGACAGGCAGTGAGGAAATTTTGGCATAGTGGCCACACTCTTTATTGTAACTTATGTCAAAAAAGCATTTTTCACCATACGCAATCATCCCATTCATGTGTAGGCCTACTAGGAGCTAACAGGACATAAGCCAGTGTTTGCGCCCAGTGAGCAAGGAATTCACAGGAATTAATGGTTTGCCATATTGGAACTCAGTATCTAGTTCTCCTTAACACATTCATTGGTGAAATGGCTACTGTAACAGAAGCCAGCAAGGCTGTGCAGTGTGTAAACATCACTCCCAGACACCTTAAAGGTTCAGTGTGTAATATTTCTGATGATCTATTGACAGAAATGCAATATAAAATCCATAACTATATTTTCAGTGGTGTATAATGACCTTACATTATATACCGTAATGTTTTGTTACCTTAGAATCTACATAACCGCGGGTCCCCCTTACATGGACATTGCCATGTTTCTACAGTAGCCCTAAATGAGCAAACTCTCTACAGAGAGTCACTACGCTTTTCTTCTTCTTCTTGTAGAGTTCACTACGTTGAATCTGTACGTTTGAAGAAGAAGAAGAAGAAGAAAAAGTAATAATTTACAGCAGGGTTCGCAAATAAGTTTTTTATTGGAGCAATTTTTTTATCCATTAGATGGTGGGTGAGAACATAACTACATGTTAGGGTTTGGTTAGCTCAGTTGGTAAAGTGCAAGACCCCATCCCAAGATCTCATGTTGGAAAAAATGTGTTTTTTTCTGTCCTTAACAAATTAATTATAAAGCAACAGTTTCACATGCCCATAATAAAGCATGTGCTGCAGCGCGTGTGCTCCAGTGTTTGATCTGCATCATCAACCTACAGATGCTTTTACAAAAGGGCGTTCCATTGGTGCCATGACTTGAATGGGATTGAGGTTGGGGTGAGTGTAATGGAAAGCCAGCGAGGCTGTAAAGTGAGTAAACCTCATTCCCCGACACCTTAACAGACGCACTGGAGACCGACATGCATGGGTTTTAGCCTCCTTGTCAGCATGTCTTGCATACCAGGTTGCAGGTTTGAGTCAGGACTGTGCAATACAATCTTGGAGGACACTAGCCTGCCTTTGTCCAAAGGTGACAATTATTACCTAATAGCAACTCCAACTTCGTACACGTTGCCTTGTGTTTACTGCACTGGTTTCAATCTTCTCATCAAACTATCTACAATTATTTCCCAAACTATGAAAAAGTGCAGTTAATGATGGTGCCTTGGTCAAAGGGACACGAGGTAAAGCACTAACAGTGATATATTCTGCACCAACCTTTTCGTAGTATTTGATCTCATAGTCAAGGATAATGCCGTTGGGTCTTTCAGGCTCCTGCCAGGACAGGGAGACACTGTTTCGAGACGTCTTCTCCTTTCTGATTACTGTCACCGGGGAGGGAGCTGGGTGGGAGACATAGACAGACACATAGTGAAAGAGAAAGAGAGAGAGTGAGTTCCTTTATAGTGAGGTTCAGTGGAAGTTCAGTCTCCGGTGTTGTATCCTGGCAATTGTCTATGGTTCCTGTTAGCCTAATTCAGTTTACTGCCAAGTGGGGCTGCATTGTAGGCTCCAGCCCACGGATGGCGGGTGTAATGAGACAATATACACTAATGTAAACAGTGGCTTGTGTTTAAATGCACACACACACGCACACACACACTTAAATACATATAGCACTCACATAAGCATTTCAGCTTTGAGATTGATGGAGCAGATTAGGTCAGATGATTCAGCCTTAACTCATGAAATCAAAACTACCTATTTGTCATTTTAAGTGTAATTGCCATGAATCAATGTATTACAGTTTTATACTGTTTGTACTGTTAGTGGCAGTCTCAAAAAGTATATACCCAAGTCTCTGTCTTCAAAAATACCTTTACAGATTGAACCTAACCTTGAAGTACATTTTCTTCTCACACAAACACATATCTATTTTGCTACATTAGATTACTTGTGTTATAACTCAAGCAAGTATTGAGTGAATAAAAGTGGAATTATTTTTTAATTAAATTTTAATGTATTTAAGATTCTAAAAAGGCTGTCTGCTTTTGTCTTTCCTAAGAAAAAATATCTTAAGGAAAGATCATTTTCTTGTTTCCAGAATAAATGCAGGAAAATAGAGACACTAAAGCCTAATTAACCATCAGACACAGAAAAGACTGCCAGCTCAAGATAGTTATCTGTGGGCGGAATCACTGGCTACTTTCATCAAAATAAAGAAAAACATGGCTGGTTACCATGTTAACTGTGTTCAGAGCTCTTGAGAATATTAAATCATATATGAAATATCAAAATAATTTATTAAGTTTCACACACAGACATTAATTCAATTCCTGCTTATATTGCTTAAAGGTACAATGTGTAAGAATTGAGACTAATCTCCACCTATCAAACCGACTCTCCCCAAAAAATAGGCCGTTAGCTAGTCAGCTCAGGGAGCCCAGAAACTAACTTAGAGGTCCTATTGGCTGACTGAGTGCTGAATGGGCACCAGAACCTGAGCCGGATTAGGGGGCAATGAAACCGAGCTCAGCAGGGGGAACACAGCCAGTAATGTGTATTTTTAATTTGGAACCAATTAAAGGATTGCTTTCCTTTTCCATTGCTGCTGGCACTGTCCCTTTTGGTTTGGTGCTTTCTCACTCGCCAATCTTCCTCGCCAATCTTTCACCCATGCATCGCCTTGCCTCGGGGAGTTCACATGGTCCCAATCTAGTAATCCAGCACATCCCTCCCTCTATCAGGCCCTGCACCGCTCCCTCATTCTGTCTCTCTCCCTTCACTCCCTTTCTCATTTCCCTTTTTTACTGCTCTCTAATTGCCAGGCAGCTCCAGGGCCAGCCCGGCATCTGAGGCATCGACTTTTAATTTTATTAGACCACAGGAAAAAACATGTTTGTCTTTGAAATGTTCGAGCCTGTCTTGATTGTGATTATATAGCTGCAGAGTGTGTCTGTGTGTGTTTCCATGCATATACTTGCATGTATTTCCGCGGGAAGTTATTTTTTCTCCTGTAATGAATCCAGATGGGGAGAATCTGTTTCTATACCCCCTGCTCCTCCTCTCCTCCTCTCCCTCTGGTTCTGATAGCGGGGTGAGGCTTTGCTTTTTATTGGCTCTGCGGTTTATGGTGGTAATGATTTACTGTGTCTGGGCCGCTTGGAGGCAGCTTCAAGTTCCTCTCCTCCTCCTTCTTCCTTCTCCTTGATTCCCTCTGACTCTGCGTGTCTATTGCCAAGCACTTAATTTGCTGTCACTCTGTTTCTGTCTGTGGTATAACTGTAAAACTGATACAGCATACTAGGCACATAATGGTCTTAAAAACTGGCCTTCAGCGTCATTCACCTGCGATTTGAGGGGCACGATACAGCTGTTGAAACACATCTATTAATACGTGATTCAATGAACAAAGATGCTGTCCAACAGCTCAAAAGCATTGCTAAGATCTTATTTTGGCAGCCTGCATCAAAGACTAACCTATACATCTCTATATAAACACATCGGTCAATGCCAAAACTTTATTTCAACTGTCAATTGTTTGCTTGTCATCACTCTCTTATTCTGCATCCCCATCTTCTAACCACACCATTTTGATTGTACATTCTCTTGAACTGCACAGGCATTGATCATCACCATCTTCAAACTTCAGGAATACATTATTGATGTGTGAACACATAGCCTACTAAGATGAAATATTGATGAGACTGAAGCAATTGGTTTCCCTGTGTTTCAATGTCGTTGCTGTTAACTACATCATCATATCAATAAGCAGGTGAAGAAGGGATTTACACAGGTGTGTATTTACAGTATACTATATTCTTCTCTCAAACTGACTCTTCCAAGGTCAGCTACAGTTCAGACTGTTGAGATTAGACTCCTCTAAATGTGGATCACATTTACTCCGTTGTTAGCATAGTTATGACAACGAGCGGAGGGCAAAGGAGGTGGAAGGTGGAGAGCTATCTGACAGCACCTTGACAGCAATGCCAGGACACACTGCTCCTTCCCAGGGAAACACTTAATCCGGCTTTTAACAGCTTTGGCATCTGTATGTGTGTGTGTTTATGTGAGAGAAAGTGTATAGACGGGTGGGGCGAGAGCACTGACATACCTAATCCTTGTAAACTCTCAGGGCTGATGAAGAGTGTGCAGCTGCAGGCTAAGATATTTGTGTGTGAAAGAGAGAAGAATTTGTGTGTGTGTGTGTGTGTGTGTGTGTGTGCTTCTATGTGTGTGCGTGTACTTGATCTATAATATGGAAAGACCAAGATCCATCTCTTCTGATGATCACTCAAACATTAAAGATGGTTTTCAATATTCAGAGCACACTCAGCCCTCTTAGTGTTCATAAGTCCTCTTCAAATCTAATATATATTCTGATCGCAGAGAGAATCCCTCTGACTAACCGCACACTGATTATAATGCTGCCAAAGACCCCAAAGCCTTGCCAAACCATTTTGTCTTTTTCATTTGGATCGTCGTTACTTAAAATGTGTAGTTTTTCATCCCAATTGCCCTTTCTCCTTGTGACAACAAATTACATGAGTCCCAACTTATCTTTAGCCTTTGTGCACGTATGTGAACAAACACACACACACACACACACACACACACACAAACACAAAATCTCTATTTAGTCCTCATCTCTGTCTTGTCACTTTAAAGAGGTCATGTCTGGACCTTGTCACGTATAATACAGCCAGGCCTGTGACAACACAGAGCGAATACAGCCCATATCTGCCTGTATATGAATTGTGTGTGTACACAACCTTTAACATTTGCAGATTTATCACATTGACGAGTTTTTTCTTTAGAGAGCTTACGAATGAGTGTATATGTCTGTACACTGTGTGTATGTGTATGTTTGCCCTTGAGTCTTCTCGCAGAACACTCTAAAGCTATATATGCTGTACAGTCATCATTATAACTGCTAATCACAGAAAAGGAGTCCTTCACTAAATTACCATAAACATGTGGAAACACAATACCACTTTCTTTTTTATATGTAGCAACGTGTCTCTGGGTCAACAGATGCTACAGTATCATGCATAAAGGTACTTCAACAGCACTGCGCTCACACAGAATATCCCCATTGTTTGTAATGACTAAGGAACGAAAGCTGTTTTTAGAGTTTAACTTAGTGAGCCCAGCACAGCCTAAATAGAGAAGCTGTCAAGAAGGCCCCTCCTTCTCCTTTCCCTGCAAGTTGTGTTGAGCACGCCCTGTAAAGGTGTGAGGTTATTCATATCACTGAATACTTTTCACAACTCCTGCTGCACTTGTTATATATTCATATATATTCATAAACTTAAGTTAATACTCTATGTTTGACCTTTTCAAAGATCATGCTAGAACCACTCATACAAACAGATTTGTTCTTAAGTGGCTTTTACGAGTTATTTAGGAGAACTTGCAGCATTTGGGAATTTTCTCATACTTTGAATTTTTCCTTAGGCATGAGCACAATTTACAAGTGCTTTTAGGAGTTATGTGCAATTAAGATTAATTAAAACATTTTTTCACAAATGGATTGTCTATTTCATTACATGGAAGTAATTTTCAGTTAGAAAATTCTATAATTATTTAAACTTTGTTGACGCCACTGTATGCAATATAAATATGAACATCGCAAACTGCAAAACGACTTAAATGATTCACTAGTTGAAGGTTAATTTGTCTATTATAAGATGGGAGTGTAATCTTTTGAATGCCTTAGCTAGTCAGGCTCTTGAAAGAGAGTGACTGCCTTGAAATATTGGAGACAGATGAATGGTTGTTGTCGCGGTTTAGAATACCACAGGCTGTGTTTCTGAAAATGTGAAACTTGTTAGAGCCGCAACCCCACAGTCAGACACACAGATCCAACCCTATGCCCTTAATTCCACTGCTGACACTGTTAAAAATGCTAGACTTTTTACTTTATGGAGCTCCGAAAGCAGGACTCCAATCTTCTAAATTAAAGTTCTTCTTTTCACTCTTCAATGTCATTTTCATGAATGAACACTTCCTGACTTATGGGCCAGGACGTGTAGATTTATATGATTTTGTTGGGGCATTAATTATGCAAATGTACAATTCTTACGCGGGTCATTTAGATATCATTTAGTTATCTCAAGTTAGGAGCATTTGTTAAATCTTACATGACACACTTGACGAGCTCAAAGCACAAAGAGGAATTTAAGATAAGAATACAAAAATGTTCTTGCATGCGGCCCAGTTTTTTTTAATAATGCTTTGCATTAACTGAAGAAATTGTGACATGTCCTGAGTGAGTGTATTTATACCCAAAATGCACCTGTAGTAACCTGTAAATCCAAGCAATTCTTATGCCCATGAAATAAAGCAGGTACGAGGCGGTGCCATGTCTGTGTTCTCATCAAAACAAACAAAGGGTTTGAAGCACAATGCAGGAATAAAAAAGTTCTTCAGAGAAATGGGGAAACACAAAGTGATGGGTAGAAATAAAGGATCCTGCGTCCAGATGAAGAGAGACAGTAAGAAGAAGAACAAAGTGAGAGTTAGTGATTGAGAAGAAAAGTGAAAAGAACTGAACTGCAGACACAAAAAAAAACAAAACACAAAGGCAAACTTTGTAAGAGAACAGTCAAGGGAGAGTGAAAAGGAAAATAATAAATTGATGTACTACAATGAGACCTTTGCGCATTCCTTGCTAGAGTCAGGGATTTCTGAGGTTTGGTGTATTCTACTGCAGCTAGATTTATTTTACTCTTGGAATTTCACAGCACCACATCCCTTTGCCTTCTTATTCTTCTAAGGACTGGATATGTGGAGAGATATTTGTATAAAGGATTGATGGGAGTTTTAGGAGCCCATCCTCACATTAATAGTGTCTGTTAAAAGGATGAGATATTTTTTTTGCAGAGCAGGAAGACATTCGATCCTAGTCATTAAACAAGAGAATAGTGGCCTGGGATCGCCTTGTAAATGTCCCGGGCTGATGGTTGGAGTGCATATGTTTGGAGCACATAAACTACAGGCTAGTGTATTATGAGTAAGGATATTTAGACTGAGAAAGAGAAAGGGGTGCAGTTTAGAGAAAGGTACTTGCGTAGGGTTATCCATGTGTTAGGAAGTTACTATTGTTTTTCCATTCACACACTTGCAGTATTACACACAGTATGATTTGAAAAACACTTTTCTTCCTGCATGAGTATTATACCTCTGTAGATGTATTGCCTTACAGTCTTAAACCTAAATAAAAGTTTTATGAAAATTTCATCTTGAAAAAATTCACTGAGGATCAATTGAGCTGCTCAATCAGAAGATAATCTAATCAGTGAATATGGGGGAGTGGTTTAGATGAGATGGTGAAGTGACTTATCATGCCTTGAAAACTCCTGACACTGCTTAACCAGGACTTGGAGAGTTCAAAAGAGCTATGTTGATGGGTCACTGAAGAAGATCACTGTCATCATCTGTCATTTGACTCTATTGTCACTTCTCAGGTGATAAAACTGGACAATAAAGTTGTATTCATTTCACAACAATTTACATGTTTATTTTGGGGTGATATCAGTGTTTGAATGACACACAGAGGATACAATGTCTAGAACCCAGCAGAACTGATCGTAATTTACACTAAACAGCAAGTTCGGTGGCTTTTGACATAATGTTTTGTGGGTAAATGTCTGGCTACTTTGCTTGATATGGTTCTTGTGTGGTGTACACATCCTTTCTACTATACTCAGTAAAACTATCTGGTGTAGTGGTTGTTTGGAGTGACACCTGGACTTTAATAGCATGATGCCTGATATCTGAGCACATGCCTATTTCCATCTATCTGCTGTGACATCTCACCGGCTTGGTTGGTGGTGATGGTGACGGCGGCGTACTGCCTCATCTTGGGGGCCAGCGGTGACACACCATTCTGCGCTTCAATCTCAAACGTGTAGTTAGTGTGGGCTAGCAGATCAGCCACCGTCACTGTGGTGTTGTGGAGGCCCGTGGCCCTTGGCAGAAAGCGAACATTGCTTCGGCAAGGCTCACAATGCTGGGCCCCTCCGTTGCTGCCGTTAGCAGTAACACCACGACAGCGTTTGCAGAGGACAGTGAAGGTGATATCCCTGCGCCCGCCACTGTCCTCCGGCCAGCTCCAGTCCAGGATAACTGAAGTCTCGTTGATGGAAGAGATCACATTTCGAGGAGCTGAAGGAGGACCTGGTAGACAGAAAAGAGGTGAGATGGAGGTGAAAACCGGAGGAGGAGGTCATTGGAGAAGAGAAAGGTTTTGGGTAGGTGGAAAGAAAGATGAGTAGTAAGAATATAGAAAGAAAGAACTGTAGTATCCACTTCAAACAGCAGACTGACATTAAACTAAATTAGATTTAACAGCACAGTCAGCTGGTGAGAACAATACACAGCATAAGATGAACAAGATAGATTCACTTTTCACATTATAAAATAAACAGGTTTACATGTTAAGTTTTACAGCCAATGTAATACAAATTCTTTCAAATGCAAAATAATCTAATCTCTCAGCAAAGTTTGCTATTATTCAGTAACGCAATATTCATACACGTACTGTACATGTTGTGACACCTGGAAGCTGCCAAACAGTGACCAAACGTGAGTTAAAAGCCTTATCCAAACAGTTTTCCAGACAGACTACCTCCATTCCATGGGATCTTTAAATTTCTTAAGTAGTGTACCTACTTGGAGATATACTTTAACAGAGTTGTTATAATTTGTGCAAGGTTTACACAAGTACCTCTGTCATTGCAGTTTAATTGTGGTACAGGGTTGTAATATCAGGGTTACGTTAATATGAGCCTGTATATATTAACACAGTATGTGCCTGCTTCTCTTCTCTGTTTCTGGATCAGTTAGAGAAGAGAAAATCATGGCACGGGCTCTTTCACAAAAAAAGTCTCTGTCAAAGTGAGACTGACATATAAACGTAAAAACAGCTTATTACAAACAGATCCCTCTGAATATTTCCAGATTTTTATATCAAAGCTATGGCTGTAATTACATGGAGGACAAAACAAAGCTGCCAAATAACTCTTTTGAGAACTTGCATGAGGAGGAGGGAAAGAGATTGAAATGGGCTTAGTGGATTGTGTCTTGAGATAAAGTGCTTTGTTTAGTTTGTTTGACTTGACAAGAATTTACTTCACTCACAAACTATGTGTAGCTCCTGTCTTGGTAATCTGCATAACTGTCTTTGACTGTATTTGTGCACAAGAGAAGTAAAAATACACCAAATGTTCAGATGTAGAGAAAATCTGAAAATAACATTAGGGTATCTATAAGTCTCATAAATCTAAATTCCAGACTTCTTAAGACATGTTTAATGTTGTAAGACACATAACATGACTGAAGTTTTGCAGCTCCTAGACTAAATAATCTGTCACAACCAGTTTGTAATTGAAAAGTGAATAAGGAAATGAGCTAAACAGATTTCATGTGTATCCATCAAGAGTTGAATACACAATTAGAACACACTGCAGAGGCAAACAGTATAATAGGCTATTGCTTTAGTCAATAGCAATTACCAGTACCATTCAAACATATGTTAAAAGAACACATTTTATGGTTTTGTATGATATCTGTATCATTTGAAAGTCTCAGCCTCAACAGAAATCACAAAATGCAAAGAATCTGACGTTCTGTTGCCAGAATGAAATTTCAACGAGCACATTGATTCAAAGTACTAACAGGCAGCACATCCCATAATACTATTGAAATCTTCCTCAACCACTGATCTCATTCTAACATTCAACATGCTCTTAGGTCGTTCTAGTGTATCAACAAATAATTTGCCCAGATCTTTTGTCAGAACCATTACTCCTTTTCCAGTGACTATTACCCTGCGGTAGGCGAACATAGTGACACCCTCCTGAGAGAAATCAGCTTATTTATCCATCATCAACAGTATCCATGAAGTATATATGTATCATCCTACTTTATATATTCTTAAAAGTGAGACTGCATATTCATAGATACTAATTTGACCATGACAGTGCTCTGGTTCACCTAAAACTCCAGTGACCACTCTAAATTCTTGGACCTGTTCTTCATATAAGATGCTACCTGCACAGGCATGCACATGTGCACATGCAGGCAATCATATACTAATTCCAAATGTTAGAATAATACATTGACATCGAGATTAACATGTGACATGAATTATGGTGTGTAAGAACTGAGTATGTGTGAGAAATCTCCAATCCCTCACAAAAGGGTTTATGCATTGACTATTCTCTTTAGGCTCTTTCCAGCCTTCCTACTTATCACTGTAGATGCTAAAACTTTCAGTTTTCAAAAACAAAAAAACAAAAAACGCAGCTATGGTGATGATCAGCAAGGCAGACAGTACTTCTTGTGTATATCAGTGCTAATTTGGAGGCGGTGCTGTGGGATGTAGGGGAATGCATTGATGCATTTTTAATTGGTGGAACTGAATTCTTTGGAGTAGACGAACTATACTTTATACACCGTTAAGACAGCTGTTACAGAAACTCCGCATATTGAATATAGCAGGAAATACCATACGGTTGAAAGTATTCTTTTTAGACAATTTTTTTCTCCCATTGTCCTGACCTGGGAGATTATCCTGCCATCATTTTCAACTTTTCAAAATCAATTCTTAACAAACCTCTATAACATCGCTAACAGCATAATCATGATCATTATCTTCTAACGACTTATCTATTCATTTGCAGCCCTTGTGTCGCTCAATCTGTCCCAATGAGGTGAAATTTGCCTAGTTGACAAGATGGTGTCGAGATAATCACAACAGGGACCTGCCGTGACTGTCTTTCTAATTAGGATTCTGTCTGTATGGCTGTGGGCGTCGATTTTTGTATTTTCTACTTTTTCACGCAGTGAAATGTTTTTTCTTTTCCTAACCCATTTAGTAACGGATGTATCCATAACCTGACACCAGGGAATGCAGTGATTTATAGTTTTATGGGGAATGCATTTTTGAAGACTCGCAGGAGGCATCTGTATCTGCATCTGCAATCCATTTGCATCAGACGGAGACAAAAGAAAATCATGTAGGGAGCGGAAAAGGTGATAAAGAGTTCTTGTGCAGCCAGGGCTTCGGTGACCTTTAAATAAATAAGGAATTTTAACAATCTTTCTCTATTAGTAAGCTGTTTATACTTGTGAATTCGGAAATTGCACACTATTATAACAAGCTTCAACTATATGGGAATCCATTTACAAGCGAGACTAGAAAAATACACTGTAAAAAATGTTAGACTGTTAGACAATTTTGTCCAATACGTTTTTGCGTCGTGTACATACATATGAGTACAACAATAACATGTTAGATAAGATACTGCAGGGACAAATATGATTCAGTGTGAAAAGCATCTAAAAGCATTTAGACCATCATAAGTCACTTACACCAAATGAAAGCCAAACTAATGGGTTTCAGTGTCTCTTCAAGACAAGGTTAAGACAGGTTTCATTGCATGTTTTATTGGCTAATGAGAAAAAACCTCCCACACCACACTAGAGGGCTACTTTGGTCAAAATAATGAGAGCAAACTGTGGTATAAAAGCACTTACGTGTACAGGCCATGGAGGCAGGGTCTCCTTCAGCACGGAAGTAGTTTTTCTCACAGCCACAGTGCAGGGACCCCTCATGGTGAGAGAAACTATGAGGCGGACACTTTGCACACTCCATATTTCCGAGCGTTGACTTGTAGAAGCCTGCCCTGCACACTGGAGACAAAAGAACACAGACAGATGCATGAGTGTCGTGCTGAAGCAGCACGTCGATAGCTATCTAATAGCTGCATTCTTCCTCAGAGCACCTACAACAAAAGCAAGTAAGAAATGAAAGATGGGGATAATATGCTCACACAGACACGCACAGACACACACACACACACACACACACACACACACACACACACACACATATAAACAAAGTGCGAGAGGAGGACTGAATGTAAATCTGCTGTTAATGTTACAAGAATCCATTGACTGCTTGTAAAAAAAAATTCTCTAAAATGTCTTTGTCTCTTATTTCTCTCTCTCTTTGTCTCTCAGAAGGCACAGCATGAATAATGCAAATTGTCCCCTCAGATAAAAGGGCTGTTCTCTTTAAATAACTGTGGAATTAAATCTGCACTCAGCAGCTCTTTTAACTCCTACTCACCACAAATCTGTTGCAATCTGTGCAAGCAGGGTGACACTCCACCTGTGTAAAGTATATTGCACGTGTAAGTGTGTTTGTGTTTCTGTGTAGGAAGGAAGATCAAGGGGAAGGGACCAAATGAAAAAAGAACTTCACTTTTGTTTTTTCCTCTACTTTTTCTAACAACTTAGTCTCTAGACTTTTCTTCTCCTTTTTCACAGGTTAAAACCCATGTCCTCTTATCTGTCTCGCTGAGGGGATACCAAGCATTAAAGCTATAAAAACCCTAGTCCATTTTACTTCCCATAGACAGTGACATCAACACTAGAGGTATAGCTAATGTCAGTACACTGTAACTCCAAATTCTGAAGAAAAAAAAAAAAACAGGTCACAGAATTAAAGCATCATTCAGCCTGTACATTACAAATATTACAGGAACTCAATATAGTTTTTGTGTTTGAAAAGTATCAGATGATCTTTTAAAATAGTGTTGAAACAGGATTTAAATATATATAAATAAAAAGCATAAATATTATATATATATAATTTTTAAAGTAATCTGATACTGTTAAACGCATACACAGATAACAAGCTTGTTTTGTTATCTCCCTCTCTCTTTCTCTCTCTCTCTCTCTCTCTCACACACACACACACACACACACACGTGCACACACACTAGATTAAAGAGATGGCTAGCAGCAATAGCAGTGAGCCCACAGAATGTGTGAGCTCAGCAGAACAGGTCTGACAGATCCCAGTGGTGGACAGCACAGTTCTGCAAAAGCCAACACTGCTGATACTACTGCCATATCCATCACTGACACTGGCACACCAAGGTCCCCATGCTGCACTAAATACTCTTCTACCTCCCCTTTACAGTGTGTGTGTGTGTGTGTGTGTGAGTCTGTGTGAGTGATAGAATGTGATGTGGGTTTAAACAGCCCAATATGATCCTACTGATGGAATGACAACCACAACACTTGCTGACATACACAAAACAGACCACCCTGATTGGAGGACGCATCAGGAAATTGGACCTGACAGCCTGCGCCCCCAGCCAATCAGGTGAAAGAAACTGCAAGATAACCGCTGGGTCAGCAGAAATACACAAGGAACATAAAATACAGTGTGGATAAACAGACAAAAGTTCAAATGAATTAATCTCATAACAGTGGCAGAGTGAACCTTCGTTTGATCCCTCAATCCATAAACAACTTGTGACAGAACATACATACCCCGTTCACTCCCGGCTAACACCAAACAAAGATGCCTTCACTATATTCATTTGACAGTTAAACCAGTCGGCTGGAGTCCAACTGGATCTGTTTCCCTTTAGCTACTGTATATTCTAAATCTTGGCATCGATCTCACTGCAGATTAGAAACTACTCAATTATGAAGATATGCATACACACCTTTTTCTTGTTCTGTTATGATAACACAGATAAAGACAGATAAGAAATATCAAAACAATTTACTTCAAAATGTAGTTGAAGGCTTTTTAAGTCTGAACCAAAACCATCTGTGGCTCTCAACCCCAAGCCCATTGGTTGCTAGTGAAGATACAGTGGGGGAAATAAGTATTTGACCCCTTGCTGATTTTGCAGGTTTGCCCACTTACAAAGAATGCAACGATCTATAA
>JAPMOB010248362.1:0-14370 GCA_029875015.1 Lepomis gibbosus
TATGTATGGACTTATCTAACTCTGGGGGATAAGGTGAATAGGCTAAAGTCCCAAAAAGTCGGAGTGTTCCTTTAAAAACATCTTAATGTAATCCCAACTACATATTCATTCATTATTAATTTCAGAGGATTATCATAGTTAGTTGGATTTGTGTTGTAGGAGAATAACAACATGTTGTGGCCATCCATGCAATAGTTGTTGAGACATTTCGGTCTGTCAACTATTCAGGTCACATTTGATTGAGTATAAGAGCCGGTACGCTAAGGTGATGCAAAGTTCGTCCACATGCATGCACTCGTATTACACATTTGCACAATTATAGATTTAAATCTCCAGAATATCAACTTGGTATGCAGTAAGTCATCCAATGTCAGCTCCACGGTTCAGTGTATATTTAGAAAGATTGAAAACAGAGCTGGATCCACTTTTGAGTCGTAATGTATAAATAGTGCCTGGTGATGTTGGCGTTGCTCACTGAACGTTAAGAGAGCACAGAGCCTGATGAAAGAGACTGAAATATGATTTACAATCAGTGAGCATAGGGCCATATCTTGAAAAAGTGGACTCAGAGACTGGATGGGAGGGGAAGGCAGAGAGGAAGGAAGATGAAGATTGATAGGGAGCGACAGAGCTTCAGAGTGAATCAGCAGAGGCGTTAAGAGAATGAAACTCAAAATGAAGAGTGAGCTCATATTTTAGCAGGTAAAGCAGGTCGGAGTCTGATTAACAAATTATATTCATGTTTCAAAAATGATAAGCTTCACCAGGCCCTACTTGAGGGCCGCACAGTCTCTGACACTGACAGTTTTTTTTATTTTATTTTTTTAACCTTTTTCTCAATTTTCTCTTTTTTCCACAACTTTCTTTCCCTGTAGACGATCACATGTCTGTCCGGTTGCAGCCCTGGTTAAGAGCACTGATAATCAGGAGAGAAAGGCTGGAATACAGAATGAGGAGGTCTCCCACAATCCATAAGATACAGTGACTAAATATATGACCAAAAATGAATCTCAATGTAATTCAATTTTATTTGTATTGTTGCAATTCACAACAACAGTTATCTCATAGCGCTTTTCATAGAGCAGGTCTAGACCGTACTCTTTGTGCTATATACACAATATAAGTGGGAAGATATGGCAGTGTTCATATATTCATTGACCACATTATTATTTCATTACCTGTACAGAAAAACATCCATACAAATATTTAGTGACAGTTATATATGTAACTATACATTGAATTTAATGTAACACTCATATATAGATCTCTGATTTATATGAAATTCACAATTGTCCAATATTATAAGTTTGTTTGTCATAAATGTACATATATCTATCTTCAAGAGCAGAGCACACCTCCAATGCCCAGCTGTTATCTCAGTTAGTTTCCAGCCGTCAGTACACACTGCAGCCAAGCTCTGAAACTCAAAATCACTGGATGTCTGTCAAGCTTAAATGTATCTGCTGCTCACTAGATCTGGGTCACATTTGTCATTTGCAAATGGACCCAGTTGGGCACAACTAACTGACTCTCCTCTCCTTTCACAGCTTCCACCCCAGAGTGTCCCTAAGCAAGGCACTGTAGATTTTTATTTTCTTTTTACTGCATAATTAATCGGCACATCATTAGGAAATATTTTCTCCTAGAGGCTGGGGGGTGTGGTGACTTCTGACAGGTTGCTGAAGACCTTTAAGGCATCTGTAACCATTTTTCTTTTGTGGAGCACTTAATACCCCAACATATGAGGGTTAAATTAACCTGGACCACAACACAGATAATAACCTCTGGTTGCTTCCACCATTTTCAACTCTTTCCTTAAATGTTAAGACGGGTTGCTGTAGGTCAAAGGTGTGAATCTGTTGGTCAGAGTTTACCCATGTTGAATTTCACACAGATTTAATGTTCCTGTTTGTCTTTATTAAGGAGGATTAGTTCTTCCAGCAGATTATTTGTTGCTGCTTTGAAACCTTTGATAGACCTCTCAAGGATCAGACCCTTTTCCAACAGTTTTAGACAGTTTTGGGGAATGTTTGTTACAGAACAACAAAAAATATTTGAATGTTTGAATGTCAAATGTCTGTGACTAAAGGCCTGCTCACAGCAGCATTCAAAGCGGTGGAATTTCATTGCAATATCAGTTTATTCCATGGGGAACTCTCAATTTATGTTTTTGACCAAAAGCAAGAGACAGAGAGCCGGAGAGTCCAAAATAGAGGAGCTATACTAATATATTACCTGTGTTGCACCATCCAGTCTTCTTTAATCTCACCTGTCTGAGTGTAAACAGCTCCACAAAAGAGAAATGATCCACAGACTGTGTGAATGTATTGTCCCCTTAGCAACAGAGCTACGCTAACGTACGAGCTCACTAATTTATTTGTCAGGGGAGTAAACAGAATAGATAATGGAGAGAGCTATTATGAATGACTAGCGCTAGTCTCGCCGGCTCGGCTTATTTCTCTGTACCAATCTCTGGTAGTCTGGTGTGACCAGGCCTTAATGCAGCACCTGTCGCTATATAATTTGTTCAGACAAAATATTTGTAACAAAATATCTAACCTAGGTTTTTACCTCGCTGAAACAAAAGAATTAAAAATAAAGAGCAGACACCATTCGTCAGGCAGGCACAGGGGAGGAGGATTTTGACAGGACAGAACCACAAATACCTCTGAGGGAAAATTCTGACTAAGTGTTGCATCATGTACCCAAAGAAACACCAGACAGCCTTTTTCACTAGCATGGGATGGGATGAAAACACATCAGCCAAGTTTATGTTTCAAAAAGCTGCCAGAGAGGAAGCACAAACACAAGCTGTGTCCAGAGTAGCAGTATACGTGCCCTTTGCTCATACATCACAAGCTTCCTTATGAAAATCTCCCATCTGTTGCATCTCTGTTTGTCTGTAACCATAAATGTGAATCATGCACCCCTGTGGGCTTTGATCCGGCTTGCTATATGTCTGTCTGCTTTTCACTGTGACTCTGTCTGGTTGTTTGGCCTTTAGTTAATCCGTTCTGTCCCAGCTGGCCTCAGTAGAAAAACACAAATCACTAGTACAAACCAGATTCCACCTCCCACAGTCGCCTTCTCTACCTCTATGTCACGCTCTTCCTATTGTTGATCAGTTTTGTTTTTCCTGTTAGATTTTTTTATGCCAATCTGTCCTTTGTCTCTCAGACTCTGTTCTAGCTTTTTCACTTCTTTCATTGGCCCGTGGCTCATCTCTTTCTTTTCTCCCTCTCTGTTTGTGGACCGTGTCTCTTTTGTGCCCATGCTTGCCTACGAGTGCTTGAAATATTGATGCGCCTCTGTTTAGTCATAATGAGGACAGACGATAGAGGATTGAAAGCAAATAAGAAAGACGGTTTTCATACTTCTACTGGATTGCAAAAATGGAACGCTTATGGCACCCGGCACAAACAAAAACAGTGGCAAAAAGAAAGCAGCTGCCAAAGAGTAGACGGAGAGAGAGAAAGCGGAAGGGAGGGTGGCATGAAAGCCGAGATAACCTTCAAATGAGCAGTGCACACAGTTGCATAACAAACACCAGGAGGAGGTGATAGAAGAAGGCAAATGATTAGCCTTGAGATCCATTTTTTTTACTTCTTGTATGCTCCTGGGCTGCTTTTTATCTCCACCAGGCGTAAGCCTCGAGGGGGTCATGTGTTTGGTCGCGTGTCTGCTGCTAATCTCGTATACTACTAAACTGGAATCAGCCAAATATTGTTTGAGCACATTTATGACTGTATGCTCAAGGACCTGTTTTTTGAAATACCTGTTTTATTGAAGCAGACTATAGTCTTTTCAGCAGTATTCATCATCGACATAGCAAAAGGCATTTGCCGAAAGAAACAGGGTTTGCCTAGCTGGCTCAGAAACTGACATGCATAGAAAAGTTTCATCTTTAATCGGAGCATCTTGAGATTAATTCCATGCCGTATATGTTATGATCAAGTAAAGTTAGGCGAGGTGAATAAATCCTCGTTCTTGTTATCTTTTGCCGCCGTCTTGACTGTAGGAAGGACAACTGGGTGAAATTCTTCTTTGTTTGGGAGGGTTTATTTTAGGTTGTATAGGTTACAAGAAAATGTTCTAAATAAATAGAAACATGTTTTAAATAAATAAGAATGTTTCTATAAGTTTACACTAAATGCTTTCTTCCCTTCATTCCACTATTCTATTTGCATGCATGCTGGACAAACAGCCTGTCCTGCACTCCCTGTTCCCCACCCACATACCCCCACACACCTGGCAGAGATGTGCATGTTTGTTTTAAATCTCAGCTAACAAACGGCATAGCAAAGAAGAATTATATAATATTTTGAAATTTTCTACATAGTCTACAAGATGTTGCTGGTGTCATTTGACCTGCAAATGAAAATTCTGGTTTTAAATTGGTTATATTAATAATATATAATATCATTAGTATAGTGACTGAATAGTTCTGGCTTCTACAAACTATTCCTGAAAAAAAGGGGGGGTTTTCCACACATCTTCCAACAATGGGCAGCTGATTGAAGCGATTCTCAGATCAAGCACGGCGGACTTCAGAGGAAAAGAAAGGACTGGAGCACACTGACTGATTTGTATCCTTGAATAGTGGAAACAGCCTAACATCTCAACACTACTGCATCTTCATCAGAATCAAAATGGACAAGGACATCAAGCATTTAGATATAATCAAAACAGACTCAGAAGAATACACATACATCTTACAGTTACAAAAAAAAGTGACATTAGGTTCAAGTACAGCAGCAAACAGGTACAGTCAATCACAGGAAGGAGGAAGAGTCCCACTGACATATTCTCTCTAGCGCCACCAGCAGGATGTTTTCACACATCCAGTGAAATATCTTAACATCTACTTGATGCATTGGCACAAAATTTGGCACAATCATTGATAATTCTAAGAGAATGCATCGTAGTGATTGTGGTGATCCCCCTGACTTTTCCTCTAGTGTCACCATGAGGTTAACATTTTTGGTCCTGATGGGTGGACTGCCATGAAAAGTGGTGCTGCTGACACTCATGATGAATTGTGCTAAATGTGGTGATCCCTTAACTGTTCCTCTTCCAGCTGTAATTTGTGTCTAGCAAATGTTAAGCATGCTAACACACTAGATGGTGAACAAGATCAGCATTGCACCTGCTAAACATCAGCCAGTTAGCATTGTCAGTGTGAGCATGCTGGTGTTATGGCTGTGGTCTTGTTCAGCTAGATGTTGATGTGTGAAGTAGCAACTAAGAGACAGTGCTTGGTGGTTTTCCTGTGTCTGAAAGAACCAGTCTGTAACCAGCTACCACCTTTTAAAAGATGCATTACTTTTTAGGACATTACAGTGTTTGAGGATGTTTCTTGACTTAGTCTGCCATATAGAATATTGAATGGAGAAGGTTGTATAAGAACATTTTAACTCTGATGAAGAGAAGGTGCCAAAATGTGAGTCTGTTTGCACTATTAACGGCTGCAAAATTAATCAGTGTTCCAGTCCTTTTTTCCCCTGCTGAGGTTTATATTATTCATCTGCACAGTATAGTTGGAGGCGCAAGGTTTCATTTGCTGCCACTCACTCCTGCACATATAAAACAACTTCCACAGTGATCCATCACAGTAAACGTGGAACTTAAGAAACTTTTATATTAAATTATTTCATTGCGCTCAGATTGAATGTTTTCATTTTCCCCTGCTCACCATCGATCACTTGACACCCAACAGAAGAAATTAGGTCACATAGGAAATAATCCCTGAAGAAAATGTTGCCTTGAAGAATTTATTTTCAGATCCATCTTTTGTTGTTAGTTGGGATACACTGTAGTGGCTGATTTTAAGCTCGCTTCACAGTGCACCATTTAGATTAATCTGAATAAAAAAGTTTTAAAAAAACAATTACATTGGCAAACAAAAACTTATTTGGTTAAATGTGAACTACATTTAGATGGCTGTGAGGGGATTGCATTCTGCAGATGAAACTCTTTACTGTATATGTGTGCAAATCAATCTATTTTCTCACACCATCCGTCTCTTTCAAGATTACAGTTACCTCATATAATTAACAAAGCCTCTCTCTCAGACATTCGTTCACTCATCTATTTATTCATACAGCCTGAATGGTTTAGCGCCAGAGGTTGAGGCACTGCAGTGTCTACAGCCAGCTGTAACCACCACAGCTGAATGATGATGCCAAAGCAGAGCAAATGCCTTCTGAACCTTATGTGTTGAATCATTTTCAGTTCCTTTCATTCCTGACAGGGATGCTTTTGCAGTCGTATTCCATCTCTGCTGTTTAGGATAAAACAAACAAACCTTTGTGAGTATTTAAGCTTTAGACTGAATTATGTCAAAATTGCAAATAGAAAAAATAAAACACTCAAATTTTATTGGGGAAAGAAATAACTTATTATTACTTACACCAGCAGATACATTTTTCTTTATCAGCAAATAAATTTATCTTTATCTTTTACCACTGTGCTTTGGCAGCAGAAACAACCTCACTCTACTTTCAAGGTCCTTGGGGCCTTTTCTCACTACAGGATAGGTTTTATGACTTAAGGTGGAGAGACAGCATTGATTTACCGTGCTGACGTTTAAAAACCATCACATGTAAATGTAAAAGAAAATCTCTATTAGCGCTACAACTGACCTGCACCCAGTACACTCACATCCAAAAGTTTGTAGAAAGACCACAGTTAGGAGCTATTCCAATGGTGGGAAAGAGATTTAGGAGTGTATGATTATACTGTAGATGTTTAACTAGGTGAGTATGCTCTCTTCTTGGTTACTGCATATCATATTTAATAGTTCACTCATGGTCTTGCTTTACTAACTTTTAGGCTGCGTTCAGACTGCAGGCCAAAGGGAACCCATTTTGAAGTATTGCATTAGAAAATGTTGATGGAAACAGCAAGATTTGAAAAAAATCACACTTTTTCACACGCTTTTTCAAGTTAATGTGCTAAATGGGAGATGAAAACATCTTTGCCGTAGTCGTCGTATCCAGACAGCATGAAACATGCCCAATACTAGCTAACATGACAGAACAATTACAACCTGCCCAGTTGAACACATTCCTGAAGACCTCTCTTCATCTTTCTCAGATCCAAGGCCCTCAGGTACATGCAACTGGTTTTCAGTTTGCAACCTCTACATCTTGATCGTCACAGTCATACATAACGTCAACGTCTGATGAAACTATGCAGGCTTGTTTATTTGCTCCAAACCAGTTAATGGAAACTCTGCTAATTTTGCATTTTCTTTTTTGCGACATTACAAAGGTTTGCTTAAAATTTGCTCGACAATTGGATAGAAACACAGATAGTGTAATCAGCCCAAGTCACACGGAATCTGATGTTTTCCTGTCTGGGTGTGGGCCACTTGCGTATGTGGTCCATCTTAAGGCCTGCAGTGTGAACGAAGCCTTAGACATCCAGACTAATTGAACTGGCTTTGTGATGCACAGTTTGACTGCTAAGACCTTTGGCTCACTGCTTTGGGTTGTTGGTGAAGGTCAGCCATGTTTAGAGAAATAAGTCCAAAGCAGCTGGTGGCCTCGGTCAGCCCAGTGATTTGCTTACTGTTGTACAGTCTCATGAGTCATTTTTGAGAGCAGCCACTTGTATGTTATGCCAGCAAATCCATAAGGCAGCTTTCACAGCCAGAAGCACTCAGTCCAAGAGCTGTCAGAGGGAGTGTGCATGTGCCTGAGCTGTGTAAAAAAATACAGTGTCTGTGTACACATGCATGGATTCACTCATGCATGCGCCATTTGTTGACAAAGGAATCCTGTCATTTTGAAGGAAGTACCCAAACGGTGAGTCATGTGTGAGTGACTTCTTCTTTTGGCAGGCCCCTTCAGTCAATCACCATACATAAAGCAGAACTACAACACTACTCCAAACACACAGTCAATGGAATTAAATGTTAAGAGTACTTGGGGTGTGCTAATCAGCAGGAGCAAAGAAATAAACATTTGAAAACAAATGTATGGAGAGAGTCTCCCCATGCTGGTTAAAGTGGAAGCTTTTATAGATCTTGGGAGCATGGGTCCCAGGTGTTTCCACCATTCACCTGAAGGACAATCCGGATAACAAGCATGCTGCAGACACACTCAAGCATACCAGGGAGTTGTCTCGACACAAAAAAAGAAAGAGAAAGTAAGATAGAAAGGACTGATAGAGGATAGGGAAAACATTGTAGGAAAAAGAAAGAAAAACTGATGTATGGGTGTAAAACTGGGTGTAAAAGGGAGAGAGAGCAAACCAAAAATAAGATCTTAAAAGTGTTTAAGGAGTACATCTCGTTGAGGTGGGCGCACTCTCTCCTCCAAAATAACACATCTGATATTGAACCAGCGAACCTTATTGATTTGACCTGCTACTGTAGCTTCACCAACTCCAGCAAAAGCACTCGGAGCTATTTGAGGAGAGCGGGAGAGACGGATGCTAGGTCTTATCTAACTCATAACCACGTTCATTTGGCCAAATATTATCGATTATAATGCATTTTCAAACTCCATGTCACCCTTTATCTTGAGTGAATGACCAGATTCAAACACTACAGATGGGTTATGTGCAATCAAAATGAGTAATATGATCAGAAGACACTGTTCAAATGTGTGCTGAAGTGTCCTAAAACTACACTGCTCAAATCTTATTGCAGTCTCATTTACACAGCTTATTCCAGTTAGTATTGACAAGGACAAAACGTGGGATATACAGTAGTCTATGCACTGGTGGATCCAGTCATCTTTAATGGGAGTAAACAACAGATTTTTATTTTACTATGCAAAGCAAAGCACCTCGTAAACCTTTGATAAAACATTACAGACTGGAGAATGGGATCTGTTTTTTGCTGAAATGCAAATCACCTCGTTCTTTACTGGAATAGTTTGACATTTTGGTAAATGCACTTTCTTGCAGAGAGTTAAATCAGAAGTTCGATACCACTCTCGCATTGGTCTGTTTATATATAATGCTGCAGCCAGCAGCCAGTTAGCATGGCTTAGCATTAAGTCTGGAAACATGGTAAAAGAACTTGCCTCCGTCTGCTAAAATAAGCTAAGCTTACAGAATGGTGTGAAGGGAGTGGTTTTAGATGCTGTTTAATGATCTAGCAAGCACTGTGTTTGAAGATTACTGAGGCCTTTAGTTTAATCCTTGGTTCACCTAATAATACCTAGTCGATGAAATGAAAATTGTGATTCAGGACAATTCCAGGCTTCACTCATGTTTTCTTCGCCTTGAGAAAAATTCTGCAATGGACTGAGGTAAACCCACTTGATATAGGTTAAGACAACATCACCCTCCCATTATTTCTCTTGGGTTGACAAATTAAAACCCTTTGACTCAATTCTTGACTAATTGACTTATTGAGACTGACATTTTTAAACAGTGGATGACACGGGAGGGAGGAGGGAGAGGACAGATCGAGAACATCTGAGCAGAGAAAGGCGGACAGCTCTCCTCAGAGACCCTCCAAGCAGCACGGCATGTCATTAAAGTCCTACGAGTAGGAGCACCGCTTGTTAGAAGACGAAAATGTCAACAGCTGTAAAATGGCGAAGTCCCTGCATGTGTGACAGCAAACTCAAGGTTTTCTGGATCAGTCTATGCTCTGGTGATGTCTCCCTCTAATAGCCACCAATGTGAAGGTGGAGGGTGTCACAATATCACCTCCCCAGACTAACAGTGAGTGTATTACTATTTCCTGTTACTATGGTTTTACCATTACAGGTCCGGCTTCTTTGTGTCTGTCACACATGAAATGGTCCCAGATGGCCAGCATTGATTTAATTAGCTGAGGATCCAGTGATTTTCTTTTTTTTCTTTTCAGGGATTATCTCTTGCGACAGGCCGCCGACGTTTAGACAGATTTCACGAAGCACTGTCCCTTATTAACTGTGTCAGTCTGCTGAGACATCCACTACACCACCACCACTATCCCCGTTCCCCTTCCTCCTTCCTCAGTGGCAGCCTGCGCCAAACACAACATATGGTAGAGACTCAAAGCTAGATAACACTGGGTTGCATCAGACATTGAGCTGTGGCACTACTGCTGTTCATCCAGTTATTGTATTTCATAAAAGAGTTAACTGCAGTCCTCACTTCTGATTGGTAGAATCATAACAGATCCATCAAAAACCATTTGTTTTCCTCATGTCTGTTATTATGTTCAGCCTTCAACTTGCTACTTCATAATTGTGATTTACTGTATTGGTCTATACTCGTTTGAAAATGAATACACTATCCTGTTTTAATGTGCTGCAGCTGACACTGTTTTCTTAAACTAAGTGCTTTGTTCTCTGACGCTCTCCCTGTGCCCTTGACCAGCCTTGTAAAGAGGTCATTGGTTTTTGTCAGCAGAATTACTGCACATTATCAATCTCTCCGTGCAGGCTGGCTGTTTTTCTTTGGCTTTTGAAAACTGCCTTTGTTTAGCATCTCCTGAAAAAAACCTACACAGTCTTTTTGCCAATAACATGATTAACTTTGGACCAATTTCTAACTTAATGTATTTTTTAATGTTGTTTACTCTCAACTGGCTAATTTTACTGGCTTCAATTCTTATTTCAGTCTTGCTTCATTGCCAAATGTAGCACTGAGATGGCTCTAAATTATATTTACAGATTGTGAAAAATATCTAAAAATAGGTACTTTTTGAGTTCAGTACTGCATTTTATACCGTCAGTTATAATTTCCTTATGAAGAGGTGGTCATCTCATACAGAATGGATCGAGACTAGTTGAGAAGTTCTGTTCATAAAGAGTATTTTTGTGGTGTGTCCCAGGGGGTCCTGGGTCCAGTCCTTCTTTATTGTATATGCTGTCACGGTTCTTTCCAAGGTTGTTTCCTGTTTTATGTTGTAGTCAGTTGCCCCTAGTGTTCTGGTCTTGTTTTACTTCCTGTGTTTATGTCCTCACTGTTTGTCAAGTGGTTTCACTTGTGTATAATAATGTTCTCCCCTCCTGATGTATTTAAGTGGTTTGCTGCCTTCACTCAGGGCTAGTTCATTGTTTGATTCAGTGTGCTTCATGCTGTCCTACACTGTGGATTTCGGATTGACCTAGTTTCTTGTTTCATGTTTGTCAGGACAATATCCTGTGAACCACCTCTGTGTGTTTAGGCTTGCTTTCCACTTACTTAAGGACTACTCACTGAATCACTTATGGATTTACTTTGTTTGGTTCAAGACTGATTCGCCACACTTGTAAGTTTCATTAGTTGGTAAATAAACCCCACAAACTGTACTTGTTTTTCTCCCTGTCTGCATTTTGGCCCAAAACCCCTGCTGTGTAGCTGATAGCTACACGTAACATAAACTGCCCTCTAGGAGTCCAACCACATCTGAATGCTAAAGTGTTACCTATTTTGGACGGATACACAAAGCCTGCAGTCTTTGGGTTTTTGGACTGATGGTTGGTCAAAACAAGACACATGAAGGCCATGGGCTTTAAAAAATCTTTTAGCATTTTATAGACCAAACAGTCCATTAATGAAGATGTTAATCGTCAAATTTATCAATGATGAAAATAATCGTATTGCAGCACCAATGTGATGAGTGATTGTTATTTAGTTGCCACACCTATTTCACTCTTTTTTTCCTGGCCAGTAAATTAATTTCAACAAAGAAGTTGAAGTAGTCTTGATACTCCAATTTTAGAAGTTCAAAGTTCAAGGAGTCTTTATTATCCCCGGGGGGCAATTCGTTGTGCAGCAGCATGTCAAATAAATAAAACACAGATTATACAAAAAACAGCTAACATCAGTAAGAAGCAAAAATAAATACATACTACACAGAAGTCCACATCTCACATTGAATTATTAAAAAACCCTATAGCAGCAGGGACAAAAGAATTTTGTGTTCTGTCCTCTTTGTCCAGCATTTAGGCAGACTGAATCTGCAGTCAGACAGCAACAAAATGAAGCAGCTGTTCAGGGGGTGACTTGGGTCAGCCAGGACTGATTGTTCCTTCTTAAGGGTCCTTGTCTTATGTACAGAATTTAAGTCAGTCAGAGGGTTATGGGAAATTTTGTCACAAATCTTAACTATGTGTTGCAGCCTGTTTTTGTTTTTAAGAGTGAGGCACAATTCAATTCAATTCATTTAGCTTTATTGGCATGACTTTGTAACAATATTACCAAAGCAATAATAATTTGATAAAGTAATCAAAGTGTAGGTGTGTTTTTGTTTTAAAAAATAAAAATAAAAATAAATATATATATATATATATATATAAAAATAAAATTAAATAAATAAATAAAACAGTGTGTGTGTGTTAGAGAGTATATTAGAAATAAAATAAATGTGTGTATTAAAAAAAATATATATATACTATAAATAACATAAATAAACAAAACAGTAAGCATGTGTGTAATAAAAAAATATATTAAAAAATTAAAACAAAATAAATAAATAGAACAGTAAGCGTGTGTGTGTTAAAAAATTTAAATATATTTTTTAAAAATTTAAAATAAAATAAATAAATGAAACAGTAACATGTGTGTGTGTATATACATTAATAGACTTTTTTTTAAAAAGGCAGCTAACAATGGCAAAAGAATGAATAGTTTCAATAAAACAACAATAAAACATCCTCATAAGTCTTATTGACATTAAAATTGTGAAGTTTACAAAAAAAACATGCATTGGTGCGATTTTTTTACAGATAGCATGAACTTGTGGCTCAAAGGTGAGTTTGTCATCAATTATGATACCAAGATATTTGTATTGCTTCACCACTTTGATAGCTTGATCGTTAATGAGGGTAGAAGAGAGGGTGGAGGAATTATTTCTTAAACTGATCAGCATTTCTTTAATTTTTGCCACGTTAATGTTAATAAAAGAGGACTTGCATCACTCTGTAAAATCATTTAAAGTAGCACCATGCTCCGGGTTGTTATTATCTATTACCGAGTCGTCAGAAAACTTAATGATATGACGCCTGGTGTGCTGGCTTTGGCATGCATTTGTATATAAAAGAAATAAAATTGCGGAGAGGACGCAGCCCTGGGGGCCACCAGTGGAGGAAAAGAGGACACCAGATAAAATGCTATTCACTCTCACACGTTGATTGACATTTAGAGACATAGCCTCAGCCTTGTTAAGACATGCAGTACTTTCTGTAGTGTACGTGCACACAGACAATTCCTCAATGAGATCCAACATTGTTTCATCTGATGTGATAACTGAAAAATATCATGTTCAGAGAAAATCTTTCCAAATGTGTTCACACCTACACACCACATGTGCTGTATGCATAATTTACAACAGACGTTGGCTTTAAGTGAAGTGTAAACAAGCCCTCAGACATCCAAAGAGAGATAAATGTTTGAATCCCTGTTAATGGCCCTCATTGAGTGACTTTCACTCCTGCAAACAGCTGTAATGAACTCAAACTCAGGCGCACACACATTTTTCACACAGTGGCATGTAAAACATCCTCACCGCTCGTGCACTTAATCATCCCCTGAGCAAAGTAACACCCCGTTCTAGACAAAATACTCTGTTTAATATCAGCAGTCAAACACAGAGCACTAGGGAGCTGTGGTTAGCAGCCGGTTTGGAACGAGTGCTTTTGCTCCTCGCAGCTCACTGATTTGAGCTTCATTCGATGTGAGTGCTACTTCAGCAAGAGAGAGAGAATGACAGTGACAGAAAGGGAGAGATTATGTTTACATCCCTGTTTTGCCACATTTGTGTGTGTGTGTGTGTGTATTAGGGTAGGAAAGTATGCAAATGACCATGCATGTCTTTCAGGGATTTGCTAAATGGGATTTTTGGGGACAACGTTTTGTCCTTTGGTGCATTTCTGAAATGATGGTTGACACCTTCAGCGGAGAGAAGGAGACTGAGCTAGACAGATACAGGTGTGTGTGTGTGTGTGTGAGTGAGAGAGCCATGTGGTTTTGCAGTGTGCAGGGTTGTATATCTTCTGTCACTCTCTGCAAGACGCTGTCGAAAAAAACGCTATTGGGAATACATTTGATTTGCAAATGGAAAGAAAAAACAAACACGCGTATTTGCAAAGACACACATGCCTACATACACCTACACAGACACACACACAGGTGTGTTTGTTCCCTGGAGGGGTGATTTGCAACTCAATAGGCATGTTGCACCGGCTGACTTCTAAGTTTTACAAAATGCTTCCAGGCGAAAAACAAGCCTGTGTGCACCAAGGACATGCCATTTACCAATGTTGTACCTTTTATCAAAAGAGGCCTGTAAAAACACCTTTTACTTACAGCTAGAGTGGCTCTATTAAAATTCAACCAAGTGCTGTTTGCACTAACTTTCCAGTCAATGCGTACTGTTCACAATGTGTTCAAGGTCGTCTCTCTTTGCACTCACAGATGTGTGTGTGTGTGTGGGGG
>JAPMOB010248362.1:14419-76849 GCA_029875015.1 Lepomis gibbosus
ACATGTGTTGTATGTGCAGACCAGACGACAGCAACAAATTTTCACTGGAATCCAGAGCTTAAATGTCACCAGACGCGTGACTGTATCATTTTTCATACTTAAGGCATGTGTGGTGGAATGTGTATCCTCTGTTTTTCTGTGTGTGTGAGGAGCTGGTTGTACATGTGTGTCTGTGTTAGCAGAGTGTATGCATGCGATTTGGGGACAACCAGCTGGTTTTGATGACCCGTAGCGTCACCTCTCCATCTCCTTGTTGAAATAGCACAGGTGTTTTCTCTGATAGCGCTGTCTCTCTCTCTTTCTCTCAACCAGGAAGTGACAAACGTCCACACCTCCCCATCCAAACGAGTGACGTCCAGTAGCCTCACCCAGGCTGACCCATTAACAGAACACACCATGGCCTCACCTAAGGACACTCTTTGTGAGTATTTTCTTGTTTTTCATTTTGGGAATTAAATTTTAGTTGAAAAGTTGCACTTCAGAAAGCTTTGATGCAACATCAGATCTAATAACATATGTCAGGAGGCTCAGCTCTATGATTGCATCATGGTTACACTAGTCTCAAACAAACAACCGAGGCTGCAGGGCGGTTAATGCAATGTGGTGTCCCATTTGTTCTGTAAGATAAACATTTAGCAGAAAGCAGCTTTTGAAAACTAGATTGTTCATTGCCAGATAAGGCTGCCTTCCTGGCAGGTTTTTAATGGGAAGCTGGGGACTCGCTAGATACTGTGCTTCCATTACTGTGATAGCAACGCTGCGGTGGCTACCTCCAGTTTGTTTTCCATTGGCGCTGATAGCGTTGTACACACGGATAGAGCTTACTGTCCGAGGTACAATACATTTTAACTCACTGCAGATCACAAATAAACTAAAGGGAGCAAGTTTAGAGTATAGTCCTCATGGAGTTACTTTTAAAAGTAAGTAGTAAGAGTGAAAGATTTTACTATTTAACAATTGGAATAAAACACCCCCAGAAAAATGTTTAAGCAAATTCTTAAAACTATGTTAAAAGTTTGTCAAAATATTCCAGAACTTTTGCTGTATGTTTGGTTTGTTGTAATGCTGCAGAAAACATTTGGGGCCAATCAGATGGTCCTCAGTATTGAGGAGACCATTCATTTTGACAAAGTCCCCAGCAATCGTTTAGAGAAAGGCAACCCCAAACTTTGGCAAACAACCTTCCTTCCAATGCAGCCAAATATTTAAAATTTTGACTCATCAATCCAGAGCACCTTCCATGTCATTTGCATTTTTCTGCACCCCTGTCCCTGTGTTTTCGTGCATAGCTGAGTATGACTTTTTGGTCGTAAGTCTTTCATGAAGGCCACTTCTGACCAGACAGTAGATGGGTGTGTCAGGGTCCCATTGTTGTCTGCCAGTTCTATGATGATGGAACTGCTGGACATTTTCCGACTGCGAAGGGAAGTAAGCATGATGTGTCTTTCATCAGCTGCAGTAAGTTTCTTTCGCCAACCACAGCATCTATGGTCCTCAACGTTGCACATTTCTTTGTTCTTCTTTACAAGAGCTTGGACAGTACCAAGCCTTAAAATGTCTTCCTGGGAGAGAACTTGCTGATGCAAAACAGCTACCTTGTGTCTTGCTGTGCTCAGTCTTGCCATCGTATATGGCTTTAGACAGTAAACTGTCATCAGCAACCTTACCTCATTAGCTGAATTTGGCAGTTCCTCACATAGTTGTGTTCCTCCTACACAGCTGTTGTTGTTTCTGTTAATGACTGTGTTTCAACCATATTGAATGTATGATCATTTGCACCTGTTTGGTATAATTGTTTAATTATAACCTGACGATATGCCCACAAAACCCCTGACTTTTTGCAAATGTACCTAGAAGTGATGCTGTTTTGAAGGCAAAGGATGCTCACACCAAATATTGATTTCATTTAGATTTTTCTTCTTTTCACTAACTTTGTGTTTTGATCAATTAAAGGTTCAGTGTGTAAGTTTTAGTGACATCTAGTGGTGAGGGTTGTGAATTGCACCCTCCGTCCCCTATCCAAGCCAGCAGTATAGCTATGGTGCCTGAGACAGGACAAAGATGTTATCTATGAGATAGCAGAGAGTTGCCAGTCAAGAAATGAGGTTTCTTTAGATAGATGTATTAAGAAATTATATTTACTTAATTATTCAGTAAAACCATGTGTTTTTAAAAATATTATTATTACTTGTTCATTAATAAACAACAGCCACGTCAAGAAAGGAAGTGCTACATGATGTCTCATACTCCTATAATACAGTATTTTACAACTTGGGAGGGTTGGTTCATCTGACTAACATACAAAAGTAAATGATGGAACATTTAAAAAACTATCACATCTAGTGCATCAACTATGACCACTGACACATGAGAGGACAATGTAAGCCTCACTGTTTCTGCACAACAGTCCATTATAAACCACATAACACAGGAAGTTTACAAAGGCATTTGCTGGTGGGAATGAAGGCTCCTCTTACTTTGCTTAATTAGATAAGCATGCAAATCTTACCAAAATGTCTTTTTTAATTATTTAAAATGCAACAGAAACACAAAGAAGTACTGACAGCTCTTATTTCAGCTTGTGGTAAACTGTTTTTAATGGGCATTTTGCATGTGAAAGTACAAATTGCACATTTGTGTGCACATTGGCCAAGCACTATCCCAAACAAAACTTTTTTTAATGCAAGTTCAGAAAGTATTCATTATTGGTCAGTCGAGAGGCACAAGGTCATGTTATATATAGCAGTAAAAAGAAATACAGGTTTTCCACCAGGGTAGTAAAAAGTTTGGCTCCTGATCTGAGCTTCCCTGCTGTTACCTTTCATTATCAATAAAACTCATCATCTGTTTGTTTCAGGAAGGTAAGGGCACATTTCTGTCCACGTAACAAAGCCATAACAGAGCGCTGGAGAAGAACTACATGAAATTACAATCCAACTATATATTTTTTCTACCGGCACAGTAAAAGTTTAGCTGGCTGATCTGAGCTTTGATGCTGGAAGTTGCCGTTTTATTGTGTTTTACTAGTGATCTGCTGATTTTCTCAGGAAGTAACAAAACCAAAACAGAGCGCTGGAGAGAGAGAGAGAGTAACTACATGAAATTAATCCAACTACATATTTTACACCACAATCCAAAGCGCTGGAGAATAAAACAACCCAACTAACCTTACATGATTTTTCTACCAGGCCAGTAAAAGTTTAGCTGGCTAATGATTTCATGCTCTAAGCCAACGTTACCGTTTTTTGCCCACTGATCAGCTGATTGTCTCGCTAACGTAACCGGCAAAACCCACAGGCTGGAGAATAAGTAGGCGACATGAAATTAATGCAACTACGTATTGACAGAGGAAGACCTCACCTCTCTCAGTGATTATGGCAAGCTTCAAGCTAAAGCTATCAAATAACAGCTTTCATTTGCATCGCTAAAGTCTGACAAACTTAAGTTAATTACCTGTCCAGCAGAAAACAGACATCTGTCTCACATTATAACCTTCAATCTGAGAAAATCCACATCTGTTACTGTCGTCAGCTTTTCAGCTTGTCTGTCCTGACTCATGGCCATGGTATAAAGATCCACAGGCTGTCGGCTCTCTGCTAAATAACATGCTCATTCTTTTGTCCTACAAACACATGTTTTTTGTTGTCAGCTACAGTAGAAACATGCCGACAAACTACAGCGACCTCCATAGGCGAGGGTGCCCGCGGTTATGTAGATAAAAAAGTCTCATTCAAGGTAATAAAAACATTATGGAGATCTGCACTAAATGCTCCACTGTGTCAGCTAGGTGCAAACTTTGCCTGCTGTTTGGTGCTGGGCAGGGAGGGTACAGTTGTTTTTTCTAGTTGTTTTGCAGGGACAACAAAAGGCTGCTGGCTGATGAGAAAGGTGAGACTGAAACAAAACATTGAAGTTGTTGGCCATGAAACCAAAACAATGAGCCAAAAGACTTTAAAAAGCTCAGTAGAGCTGAAGGGAACTGCAGTTAGTTCATGAATTATCTCTGGGTTCATCACTATGAATGACACATTCACATACAAGTAGTCATATGATATCATCCATCATCGTCAACCGCTTATGCAGGGTCATGGGGGGGCTGAAGCTAATCCCAGCAAACATTGGGCAAGAGGTGGGCTGCACCCTGGATAAGTCAACAGTTCATCACAGGGCTGATCTATTGTTTTTGGAAAAATATCTGCTTAGCTGCTTTTATATTCACTGCTGATAATTATTTTCTTAAAACCCACTGATTTCTTATTCTTTGTCCTCCATTTTCTTTTCTATGCTTTGGCAACATGTGTCTTTTCACATGTCATGCCACTGCAAATGGAATTTGAAAACAAAAAAACAAAGAGAAAGGTGGTTATTGTAGAAAGTGATGAAAGTGTTGACAAGCCTCAAAGTAGCATTAAGGTGTTAGACACACACATGTGCACACACACTCATAAACTCAACCGTGCATGCTGGCACTCAACATATTGACACATGCACACTGAGAGCCTCTCCATCTCTACGTGAGATCAGTCAGGCTTTCGTGTCACCTTGCACTTCTCTAAATCTCTGTAGTGTGTCTAAAATTGGAGCTTCTTGACGAAGAAGGCCGTTGTCCTGTCTGAGCGACAGCTTTTGTCTTTACTGACAAGTTGTCATGCACATGGTGCATAATCTGCCAGGTCAAATGACTGACAGTGATGGCAGGGGGGCCACAGGAGATGTTCCCTGCAAAGCCTCAGTGTTTAAATAAAGCACAGTGGCGGAGTAACTGCTCTTTAAAAACAGATACAAAGCTCACCTATAAATCTCCATGCTGGTGCTCTTTCTAAACAGGCATCTTTGTTTGCTTGTTTCCTCTCGTATTACACGAGAATCACCACCATGACACTGTGGCTGGCTTTGTGGCACACACAATAATGGGATTTAGTAAGATAACACAATTGTGTTTTATTACGTTATTTAAAAGTTGTGTGTGGGTGTGTATATATTTATATTAGTCTGTGGCTGACTAAGCTTGCCAGACACACCTGGCCCAAGTGACTTTTTCCAGTGCGCAAATGCTGCCAATTGGAACGGGATTTGCCAAGTCTGTTTTTGTTTTAATTAGTCTCCTCCCACATTTGTCGGCCAAATGACTTTATTATATTATCATTCAGAAAAACAAAGATTTTCTTCATTGCAATTACAGTTTAGATCCATAGTGGCGTTTATGAGACACAAAGTAGTCCATAAGACAAGATTGATGTTTGGAAATTTGAAAACAAGCGTTTTGACTATATTGTGTATAGATGTGAGGCTGGTTTATGGTTACTCTGGGTGAATCAGTACAATCTCCATACACCATTTAGGTTTACTATTCATGGAAAGGTAGAATGGTTATTCTCTAAAATCCCTGGCATTTAATCACAATGTTTCTTAACCTGGCTGAGCAAATAACAGTATGTTTTTAAAATGTTAGTGTGTTTTATCATAATTACTATTAATGTCTTTGGATTCACTTTGACAAGACAGTTTTAATATGTATGTTGTATGTTTTGTATGTTTTTATATTACTTCTCCACAACATGTAAGCAAGCCACACATTTTTTATTTCAATTATAAAATGCAAATTAAAGTCAACATACGTCACCAGGAGACATCATAGTACTCAAATTATGGTGTCTTTTTATTTCAAACTTTCAACCTTTATCAGATAATATACAGTAGAGAGCTGGAAATAAGGGGGGGAAGAGAGAGAGAGAGAGAGAGGGAGGACATGACATCCAACAAAGGTCCCCAGCTGGACTCCAGGTAGCAACATGGCACTTACACAAAAACATGGCTAAAGAAAATCTTGGGAAATGAAGGGGAATTTGCAAATATTGCTACTTGTGGCCACAGCGGCTGCTGTTCAGCAGTTACATAGTCTCTCTTTTTGTCATTTTGGGAAATGCCCTAATTGGCTTTATCGTTAGATGAGCAGATTGATACCACTCTCATGTCGGTATGCTATGAAGCTAAGGCCAGCAGCCAATAAGCAATAGCAAATTGTAAAAGTTCACAAAAATCCACACACCAGCACCTCTACAGCTCAGTCATTAACACATTGTGTCCTTGTTTAATCGGTCAGAAATGTCTTTGTCTAAAAATAGTTCACTCCCGTTGCTCACCCAACCATCTAAGGGTTAGTCCCTTTCTGTGGGGACCAATGAAAGATCATTTACTTTTTTCCCCTTATATTTCCTTGTTCTCAGCAACCTTCGTTAATGCTTTAACTGTAGACATTCAAGGCCGAACAGTTTAACTTGACTTGGCACGTCTCCCACAGAAGCCTGAAACTAGATAGAAATACCATCTTGGCCCGAACATAATTTGACCCATATTATAAGATAAACCCCCCTTTTCCAACAGCTGTTTTTTATTTTTAAGACAAGAAACATGTTATCAAGCCAGCCTTGATCAGAGATTTTCCTCTAGATACGATTAGTCTGAGGACAAGAGAGCAAATTTCACATTTACTTTTCAAGTTAAGCTGCTACGCCTCGCCTGTCTACTAAGTGGTAGCGCCATTCTCCAATTAGCTGAAAATGAAATTGTTAGGGATTGGGAACCTGAAATACTCCTTGAGTCATTAGCATTGATTAGCACATCCTTATCCAACCAAGTACAGTATTTAAACTCACAGCAAATCTCTTCATTCATACATCACTTTATTTCCTGAAAGTTATTTTAGTTGAAAACTCAGTTGAATGTGGACTCACTCTGGACTTCAGTGTGGGATATTCTCAGGCGCCATCATTAGGTATTCCACAGGAGTATGTTTATTTTCCACTTTAGGAACAGGAAATCCATGTGCAATTTCAGTAGGATTATCAGCAGAGTGCAGCTTCTCTGCAAGCCTGATAACCATGCTTTTCTCTAGTCGATGTGCTGCCAACAGCACCTTGTGGGGTGGGCTACCGGGAGAACACATATGAGGTCATGATCACAGCAAACAATATGGAAAAAACAGATTTTATTAATATATATATGTATTCCTGCAATTCCCCCTATATAATTTCTGCAAGGTTATACAAGCTAGATTCTCTGTCAAGAAGGATGTGGGTTGAAGAAGAGTGTATAAATGAATGGCTGAATGAAAGGCCCCAGGCTCACCAGACACAAACATAAGGTCTCTAAAAGATGACTTTTGCCATTGCTTCAGGGTAACGTATGGCCAAGAAAGAAGGAAAAAGAAAGACAGACAGAAAGAAAGCACAAAGAACGACAGCATAACAATATGATTGCCTATTCCACCAGTTACCTCCTTGAGGATGTCTTGATCATTAAAGGTTTGTAGTTCAATTCTCTTGGGCCCCTGCACAGCAGGCACTGAATTTCCTAACTTTGCATTAGTTTTAGTCCATCTGGAGAGCTGTCCGTTAAAAAGGTTCAAAGGCATCCTGACGGCTGGCATAAAGTGTACAAGATGGGTTTTTAGAGGGAGCAAAGGTTTCACCTAGAGGTACACTCAACTCATCTTGGCAGAATGTTTTAAATCATTCACTACATTGAAAACATCCAGAGTTGAGCAGCTTTTAAAAGCGATATTTACCTCAAGAGGGGCACCAAGAGCATATATCCCAGACATATACAACAGCTATCATCATATCAAGTCTTTCTATGGAAAAAGAGCATCTCAGAGGAAGCACTGATCTAGACGTCGTGGTGACCATTCCCCGACAATATAAGTGATGATGAGCACATTATAATCAGTAGGGGCTTCATCTGAGTGAACAAATTATTAAGTGGTATGCTGAAGATCTGGATGTGATGAGGAGTGGACGTCTGATGATAGGAGGTGGATAGGGTGGAGGAGGGCCGCAGTGATTTCGCCCTGAAATGTCAGCAGCAGAGAGGAGAACAGATTTTAAGTATGACAGCGACTACATGATGGGCTGATGGAGATGGTGGCAAAATTTGGTTGTTTTAATTAAAGAGTGAACAAAAGTATAATCAGCTGACTGGAGAAGCAGGAAGAGAGTGAGAGAGGGAAGGAAAGAGAGAGAGAGACAGAGAAAGACAGAGAGAGAGAGTGGTGAATGAATGGATGAATTGTCTTCCTGGTTGAGCTTCATTAAGCTTCATCAATAATTCACATAGAGATGCAGGGCTGTGGAGAGAAAAGGTATATTAGTATGACCTGTGCAAGTCAATTTCATTACCAGCCATCTATTTTCAACTGTTTGACACTTTGGATTATATTCTTATTTGTTTTCCTGCCAAGTGTTAGATGAGAAGATTGATATTACTCTCGTGTCTAAAAGCTAAATATGAAGCTAAGGCCAGCAGCTGGTTAGCTTAGCTTAAGATAAAGACTGAAATCAGGGGGTGAAAGCTAATCTGGCTAAAGTTCAACAACCTCTGAAGCTCAGAAAAGCTTAGTAGTTTTCCAATGAGTTATGTGCTGATCTATTTCTTGGTGAACAGTGGCCTGGACTTCCTGCGCTGGTCATCCTGAAGTAGTACTTCACTTTCTGTAAAACCAACTTATTTTTATTTTATTGCGTGAGCTTTAGAGGTGTTGTTGGGTTTATGTTTTCCACATAGGACAAAGACAGACTTTGCTTCCAGTCTTTATGCAAAGCTAGGCTTATTGCTTCCTGGCTGTATATCTATTTTTAGCATGCTCTTTGCAAGAAAGTGAAAAAGCAAAGTTCCCAAATGTAGAACCAATCTTTAATGAGAATCTGTGCATCATATTTTTGTTGTTTTGTTGTTAACATATCATAGGAAGGTATCAGCCCTCTCATTTTCCAAGTGTTTGTCTGGATTTGCGTACGTGTGAGTTGTCTATGAAGCCATGCGAACGAAATCTACCTCCACTGTGTTTGCTGAATCATGAAATGATATTTACCGTGCTAACAAGCAGTGACTTCAAATGCCAGCTGTCTCACTGCTCTCTGCCGTGTGAATGAAGGATGTACCAAGTGTCTTTCTTCCATCTCACAGTGTGGGACGTCTGTCTCTATAAGACTACTGTGACATAAGCTTAAGGGCATGTTGGGTACCTTGATACTCGATACTAAGAAAAGCCAACCCATATCCACCTACCCTCTCCCCCAAGTCCATCCTATTTTTACAAAGGGGGACTTCTAAAATAAAATCAGCTGTCACTGGATGCCTGGGCCTCACTTAGCTGCTGAGCACACTGCTGGAGCTGGTCTCCAAGCCTCACCGTCTGTCTACTTTCTGTGTTGGGTTAAAAGTGGGCGACTAAGCCCATTTCATTTACCGGAGATCCAAGGCCATTTTCTATTGTGTTGGATTGTATTGTTGTTTGACGTACAGAGCAACCTACACAGTTAAAGAAGGTAAGTGATGGATTGTATGTGGACTATCAGCATTTCAAGGCTGACTCTTGTATCAACATAAGCCCCACTGTCAGCACAGCTCTTTTAAAGTGATTTTCCACCGAAAGCACCGAAGTGGAAGGAGACAGATTGGAAATGGTACATGACATTTTAGCCGATAATAAATTGGTTTGATGTGCCTAGGCTGCGCAGGCATGAGGCCTCTTTGCTGTAATATCGGAAATAAGGCGAAGCGGAGTGGCTGTATTGTGTTGGAATATCAGGTGCTAGTGATGTGATAGTACGTTTCAGTGATTCCACTAGGATTTGTCATAAAACATGCATGGGCCCTTCCTGTTTCCTTCTACCAGACATAACCAGCAGCAATCAGATCCCAACTATTCTGAAAGCATAGCAAATCGGAGACAAAGTGCTTAGCCTAGCATAAGGAAGCACCCGAGGGCAATCTAGTCTCCGAGTGAAGAAGTTATTTTGATAGATTTGACAGCTCAATTATTGTGCCTGTTTTGCTTTCGACTGTAAGGAAGAAATCGCCCTCCATGGCTGACATTTCAATTAGTGTAGCTCAATTTGGCTCTCCTGTCAAACCTCGCCAGCCAAACACTTTGGTCAGTAAGTAATGAACAGAAAATTGGGTTGCTTAAGGCTTCTGTTGTGTGAAGAGGGCAGAGGGGGCGTGACACCTCTGTGATTAGCGGACAGCCTCTGCTTGACACAGATCTTTGTGCCTTCATTTAGCTTTGAGCTACAATGCCTTGGCGCCTTCTCTTGCACCCTAAAACTCTGAAATTACTCTTGTTCTTTTTTCTCCCTTTTTCCCGTACACATTCTCCTTTGTTGTCTCTTTCCCTAACACCCCATGCCACCTTTCGCCTCCTCACTTCTAGCTAGCCCGCAGCATGGCGCCGCACCTCTGATCGCTTTAGCGCAGGCAGCAGGGAGGAGGCAGTGACAGGGAGGTCAATGGCCATCGCCTCGATTTGATAAGACACAGTCGTGCAGATCGGCAGCAGCATGGTGCCTCCTGTTGACTTTTCCCGGCCGCTCCCACTTTCATTCCCCCCTGCCTGGTGCCATCACTTGTGCTGCCACTGTGGCATTGAAAAGATAAAAAACACTAATACAATGAGAAGAGAGTAATAGTCAGTACAGTGGTAAATATGCCTCTAAGCAGTCCAGTATGCTCTCCATCAAAAGCAGAAATGACACAGTGTAAGCCTGTGAAAAATGTTTTTTTTATATCAGCACCACACTGTAAACAGAGACTTGGCCCTCATTAGTTTGGTGCATCTAAAGCAATGAAAGAGTGTTTGAAAGTTATTATTAATGCTAATTAAACATCCATTGCCTGCCAGTGCCTGTTCTAATTAGTGATAGCATATGGAGATGGTGTAACAACTTTAAAAATCTTTAAAAATATTCATTAGAAGTTCTTCTACTTTGTTTTCCTGCCTTTTATTTCTCTCTCATACGCACTTCCACTCCACAAATCCCTTCCTGTCACAGGGGAACATGACGCTGCAGACAGAGACGGTTATAAAAAGGCTGGGTTTATTTTTTCTCCAGTCAGCCCCCCTAAATCCTGGTTACCTCACCTCCATGCTATGGCATCTTTGCATACAGCATACCCTTCTCAGAAGCCTGAGATATCCAAAGCGCTGTTGTCACCGCTCTAAAGCATCAAACCCCCACATCTCCGCCTCTCTGACAGCTCCAGACCATGAGGACATTTATCTAGGGTGATAAATGTGGGCATTATCCTTGTGCTTCTGTCATCGAGACGGTATAAGGTTACACCACAGCCTCAGGTGTAGGATTTCTGACCCATATTTATAGGATGTTACGGGTAAAATCCCTGTCTATTTTCAGATGTTCTGTCTCGGGAAGCCTATTATTCTCCCTGATTGGTTACACTAACATGCCAGACGTCGCAGAAAGCTAAAAGTGGAGATATGAGGAGAACATGCTCTTGTCACATGGCGTCTCTATTAAGGCCACTCAGTGCACAACAAAATTCATCTGTGCATTGTTACAAAATGTTTGGTCATGTTGGAAGCTTGTGTATTCACAGGGCGAGTTGGTAAACAACTGTAGCTGGGGAGCTAACCACTAACACACTATTAATCATAGTATTTGTATCATCAACTCCTGTCTAATAATCCATTTCTCTTTGTGGAGCAGTTGATTACATGACAGAGCAGGTTAAATAAAATCAGATGATGCAAACGAGCCGATAGGCTTTGGACACTTGGGCTCTCTGTTCCCTCACATGTTTGTACTATCAATATGTTACGTGACTCACAGTTGGTGCACTTTTACTGCTTGAATAGGCGCGAAATTATCCGTGTTGAATCAGCAGTACAAAAGATGAATACTGTTAGAAAACATCTGGCTTGTCGAAATCAGGGCAGAGGTTAACTTCGACTCCCGAGGTGCATTTTGGCAAGAAGCATGTCACTAGCCGCAGGTGGGCACTAAAGATTACAAAGTTGAGAAAACTGATTTCACAATCTGTTGCTTAAATCAATTCATTTTTGGGATTCTGGTAAAAATTTGGAGTAGTCTGCCCACTATGACTCTGCTTTTTCTTCGCAACTTTAATGACAAGACTCACTGGCTTCTCATGCATAGCAAAGGCAGCTGGGGCTCATGGATATTGTAGTAATTAGAGCTGTCCACTTCGCCAAAGTGACAGAAAAAACATTCTCTGAAACAAAGTTGAATTAAGTTCCATTTTTCTATTTCATTTCATGAAAAATGCATGTGGATTTACTTTGCTCATGTGACCAATTCCACCGATCCAGTCTGCATGAATTCAATTGGGATGAACTTTCACCGTTTTTAATGCTGCTGCTGTGACCAGACATTTAGATTGGATTTATGTGGGAAACCATGCTGACATCCACCCAGTGGGTGTTTGATCTCTTCATTTTAATGATATGGATACCAGGAGTGGACTATATTGAGCCAGTTTCATCATATCTTGGTTTGCACAGCAAAGCATGAACGGTATGTACTATACTGCTAAGCACGCAATCTGTTACTAATCTCTATACTACTACAGCACCAAGGGCACCTTCACTGGATCCATACGCATTTAAGAAGCAGCTGCTATCAGACTTTTTTAAATGAACATCAGTTTTGAAGTAGAACTCATACTGACCTCTACTTTGAGCCAAAGTGACACTCTTACTGATACATGTGTAAGGGCCTAGTGCGAAAACACAAGGATGATTTCAAAATGTCAGAAGGGTATAGCGTGAGCACATATCGAAAGAGAATCATTTCTATTTAGGGTTTTCTCTCATCCCACGGTGTTGTTGCCCTGTGAGTGAGAACATGCCAAGAGCTAAAAGGTCCACTGTGGGTGTTTGGTGAGCCTTAATGGTGCCTTCTCTGTTGCCTAATGATGGTTTGTAGCACAGAGAAGTCAAATGTAAAAATCAGTGGTCTTCTCTAATTGGCTATCCGCAGGGATGTGCTGAACAATATGAAGTATCGTAACTTAGTGCTTTGTGATTGATTTTGTATTCCACTTCAGTTTTGTGCCAACTTTTGTTATAGGTTGTTCATTCCTTGGTTAAAAATATACAATATCTGGAACATGATATCTTTATCAAACTCAGGGTGGGATTTTAAGCAGTTATGGTCAGAAAAGGGCAAACAAACTACCTGGCTACATTTTATGTATACATGTGTTTGTGTACTTTTATTTCCTTCCCATTCTGGTTTATACAGTCAATTCAGTCTGCCAGTATAATGACAGAAACCTAATCTATAAAACTGTTCCTTATGGTCCAATTACAAAAGGGCCAAGCTTTGTCTCAGTCGTCACTGATCTGCCAGTAATTGTATATATGAGCAGACCTCTTGAGGAAACATATCTAACAAATCCATAAAGTTTGGTTTGCATTCACATCTTACAGGTTAAACTCTTTGTGTGTGTGTGTGTGTGTGTGTGCAGCTGAAGGCAGTGCAGGTAGATCCAGGGCAGGACTTCCCGAGGACAGGGCCCAGAGCACCGAGAACCAGGAGGCAGAGCCGGTGTCGGTGAAAGAGCGGCTGGCGATGTATCAGGCTGCCGTGTCCAAGAAAGAAGGCAGCACTTCCTCCTCTGCTGCGGTAAGACGATACTTCCACACGGATGTAACGAGAGATAGCAGTGGGAATATGCAGGTAGCCGGGGAGACGGCAGACAGTCACAGATGTGGACTGTGACGTGTTTGGAATCACTTGTTGAACTGACAGTGTAACCTTGCTGGGGTTTATGACTCACTGTATCTCATGTTATTCTGCACAAAGCATAAATCTGCTGTCCCTGAACAGAGTCCTGCTTGTAGGCCACTTTATTGGAGGGATCATAAGGCTCAGTCCTGGATGGGAAAGCCAACTCTCCAGAGTGTAAATGGGAGTCAACAGGGATCATCTAACAGTCATACTGCATAGGGCCGCTGTCTCAGCACATATCATTCTTTTCTAAACATACATTTAGAAAATCATAAGCCTGATTTCAGAAATTGGAGCCAGTTCACTATCTGCAGATAAAACTGGTAACTAGTTACATTTACTAAAGTACTGTACTTCAGGACAAATTTGAGGTACTTGTACTTAAGTATTTCCATTTCATTCTTTTTTATACTAAAATCTGATATTTTGCCACTTAATGTAAATATCACAATAAACTTGACTGCGTTTCAGTCTGAAAGAAGAAAAGCGTTTTTCTCAGTGCACTGAATGATATAGAAAATGAGTTCCATTTTATTTTCTATTGTCATTTTTTATGGGAAACTGCTTTGTTTAAAGCTAAAAACAGAATTTGATACTGTACATATGGATGATGCAGAAAGCCAGTTCATGTATTCACATGATAAATGTTCTATATATGTATTACTAGAAGATGCATGTTTTGTAAAGTAAAAGATAATTTTCACAACACAGAAATAAAAACTAACTAACTTACTTACTTTATACTTCTACTCCACTACATTTCAGAGGGAAATATTACACTTTTTACTCCACTGTATTTATTCAAAGGCTGCAGGTACTTTCAGATTAAGATTTTACACAAAAACACACAATAAGCTTATAAAAAGATTAAACCAGTTGTTTCCAAAGTGTGTGTCTAGTTTAGGCCCCTTGTTACGTTTCAGATGTCTAAAAGTTGTTAACACTTCCACATAAGAGACAGTTCCCCTCTAAGCTGTTGCTCAAGGCTTTTAGGAGTAAAATAATCCAATATTACACAATAAGGAAAGATCAGAGAAAAGTCCAAAACCTGAATATAAATTTGTGCATCAGAACTTTTTCTTCTTTCCTTTCCCATTAATCATCTCACGACCCCTCAGATTTATCTTGTGACCCTTTGGAAGGGGCCAACCCCTAGGTTGGGAACCACTGGACTCCATAAACTTATGAATCAGTATTAATAATCTAATAATGTCATATATAATAAATATATCACCCATATGGGCCACTTTTCTGCAGAACCAGTGCTTTAACTTTTGAAACTTTTATGTACATTTAGCTGAAAATACTTTTTCTTCAGCAGGATTTTAAATGCAGGACTTTTTAGGTTGTAATGGTTTGTTGTTTTGGTACATTACATAAGTAAAGGATCTGAGTGTTTCTCCCACCATTGGTCTTTGCATTTTATCTCTTAATGTAAGCACATGGCATCGCATCACTCTACATACATCTAATCAACGTTCCGAACACATGTGAAAATCTCTACATATAAACTTGGTAATCATCAATAATTAATAACAAGGCCACTATAACACAACAGTGTACTTTTGATTCATGTAATTTCAATGTAAAATGTTACTTTCAAAACAGTTTTTATTAATCATTTGATCTACATATGAATTATTATTTAGATAGTTGACTGTATTGTTCACGCTGATTTTTTTTGTGTCAAGTCAGAATCATGATGTCAAAATGTTGACACTGCTCTGGCATATTTATGCACTCGCAACACACAGGCAGAAATAGCTACACACACACATGCGCGCTTCTTGTTGCGAAGAGGTAACTCACAAGCTACGTCAGTAGAGAACAAAGATTTTGCAGCAAATTCAGAAGAACACACACACACAGCCAGCACATCAGCAAGCCTTCACACAATATACCTCTTTTGATTAAACACAAAAAACATCCCTCAGTCATTAGTCATTACCAAGGACCAAAAAGCCTGAGCAGCTTTGAAGAGCCTGCATGCTCTTAATAAACTCTATAATTCATCTGTGTGAGCAGTTAGTCAGCCGAGGCCATTATAACAAGTCAGCTCAGTATATATAATAAAGCCCTACCTACTGGAAAATGACTTTCCTTGTAAACTGTGTTCTTCAACTGCAGTACAGTAATATGACTTACAAGCATACAGATGCAATTGTTATTGGTTTTAGAGTTAAAGAGGTTTGAATAGGTAAAATTATGGCTAATTGGCACAACTCTGCCATACTGATAAGGATTTACTCATCAATCAATTATTTGTCTGTTTTTGTGTATTGTTTTTTTTCATGTTCAAACACTGTACTTTTGGGTTTACTAAGGTGGAGATTTACCAAGGATTCAAGCCCTTTTAAAGACCCTCAACAGCGTGTTCTGCTTATTTACTTAAGAGCCACACAAATGCTTTGTGGAATCTCAGCGGTCTCAGTGTAATATGTTTCTGTGTAGAGGCGCAAAAAATATGGGAGGACAGAATTTATACAACTAATTTATCACAGCTGAATCACAACTTTGACAGAGAAAAACAGTGTCTGAAATCTGAGAAAAACAGGTGTGAAATCTACAGCACTGTTATCGGACACACAGAGGGAGAGATGCAATATCCAGGTTCAAACAGTGACAGAGACAAACAACAATTAAAAGATGCTTTATAAAGTCACTCTACCGGAGCTCTCCACTCAGCGGCACAACACAGTAGAGCAGCAACAACCTGCTATTTTTCACAACTTCACCTTTCTGTGTGTTTCTGGCCGTGGCATCCTGCTCTCTCTCAGGGCGTTAATGGCTGACTGCAGCTCCAGTCCAGTGTGATATGAGTGAAGCAGCCAGTAATAGCTAATTCTGAAGTAGGAAGTTAAAATACTTTTTATCTGTTTAAAGAAATAATGAAGTGAAATCTACCAAAATTCAACCACTCAGTAGCAGTAGTACTATCAATGCAATACTGTGTTTCTTTACCCAATACCCATAAGTGGAAAACCACCAATGATAATGTTGTTTTTGACCCAATAGTGTAACTCTTTATATTACTGTAGGGTTATATACACAAACTAAAATGTAGTATGTTTGTGATCTGCCTAAGGCTGTGTTTTACAGTAATTATAAAACAGTAGTGATAAAACAAACACTAATGGAAAGATTAATCAAATAGGATTAAAAATAAATCATAACATAAAGAATTTAAATATTCAAAAGCTAATTAATTAGTTATAATAGTAATAAGTGAATGTTTTCCTCTACTATGCAGCATTACTTTATTTCCCCAATAGGAGTGGTGATTTTCAGTGAGTGCGTTAAGTGTTGCCACAGGTCTGCATGGCAAAAAGCCACTTGAGGCCCAGCTTTGCAGCCATTTCAGAACAGATGAGAGGTGTTGTTAACATAACACAGAGTGCTTTCCCGGCCGCACTGACATCACAGTAAAGCACTGCCTCAAGTGGCTTGTTGCTTTTTATAAACGGCTGTAACACATCATTTTCCTTAAAATAACAACCATGGGAGACTTTCAGTATATCTTCTATGATCTTTTACTGATAGTTTAACAGCACCAGTAGATAAGAATAGCTGTTTCTAAACAAAAGCTTCAAACAGCACTGAGTGATCCTCCTGCGCTTCACTTCAGTGATTGCAAGAGGCACCGCCCCAACCTCAGTTGATTCTCACTGGCAAACCTCATGTGGTGGCTACTGACAGCTGAGTGTGTGTGTGTGTGTGTGTGTGTGTGTGTGTGTGTGTGAGAGGAAGTCTGCTTAGGAATCTTGTTTTTCCTCCATACCTTTGCAGCTGTTGTCTGCGTGTCCACACACAAGTGCCAAGGTGTTTAAAGATAGCAGGACTCTTGATGGACACCTGTCAGTCCAGCTTATCATCCTGCTGCTATACAAATTGCTGGACATGTACATTAAATGCAACAGCAAATACATTTTTTACAAAACGTAATTCCACTCTGATTACATTTTTTGAGAGCAAACGTTCATGAATGTTGTTGCTACAGAGTCAAAAAATGATGAACGGATCAGCAAATCATTTAGCAAAAACCTGTTTCGTTTGTTCTCCCTATCATATCTGCTCCCAATAGCTATTATTATTCACAACTAAAGCATGATTAGACTTGTGATGATTAATGGTTAAGGCCCTCACAGATAGATCTAAACTACCTGTCTCTGTACAGATATCTAACTTTTTTCATCTAATTGTTCAAATGATTCCAAACAATCAATTGAATGAGACCAAGAGATGAGATTCTATTTTACACAAATGAAAAGGAGAAAATCAATTTGGACTCAGGTTAGATTCCCTAACTCAATGTTAGAACCTGCCTCAATGCGTGCTTAACTTTACATTATGTCTATGACAGTCCTCCTATTAAATCAGAGATGTTGATTTCATGTCATATGGATGGAGCTACTGTAGCTTGAAGTAGTGAAATATTGATAACACGGTGCCCAGTCATAAAATGTCACTGACCTAAACTTTTCTTCAATAACTTGCAAATTGCATTGTATCCGCCATTTGCATTAAAAAGGAAAGGCAAAATGGTGTCGCACACTTACACACATCAACACACACACTCATATATATTGCCGTTTCCAAGAAGCTCTATATATGCAGAAGCCTACATATAAATGTTTTATTAGGAAAGTAATTGACAATACCAAAAGGGGATTATTGTATCAAATAGTCAGTGTGCATTCTTGCCCAGATCTCATACAGTGAGGATTGCATTCTCTTTACTGATGAGATTAAGGAAGTCTTCTTCCATCCTCCTCCTCACTGCAAAGAGTCAGGCTTTTGTATTTTTCCAATTTTAAAGGATAATTCCTTCCATAGCTTAATAAAAAGTATTGAAAAGCTTTTTTGTTCCATTAAACTGACTAATCCAGAAGTTTTTTTTATTGATGTTTCACTCTTTGTTGCAGGACAGACAGGACAGAAAAGTAAATCCATTAAAATTGGGTGCCTGCCATCTTTGCTATTTTGGGAAATTTCTGCCTGAAGTAAACACAAAAAAAGAGACTCAGTTACTTCTTCAGGTTTTATTTGTCTTCAGCTTATTGCATCACAAAGATGTAACTTTTCCCTGTTTTCATTTGACGTATATCTTGTCTCTCAGTAGCTGCAGCACATTTACCTGTTTTTTACACTGCCTAGATGATCATACAGGAACCAATGGTTAATTATTTAAAATTACAGCATTCATGGCATGTTTAAAAGAACACCAACGCTGCAGATGCTTTTAAAAGCATTAGCATAATGCCTTTGCATTCACTTTTGAATTAGCATAAGTGAATGTATAAAATATTCACAATCAATGAGAGCAGAGACTGGTTCACCGAAGTCAAATCCAATCTCCTAAATCTGCTATAAACTGTAGGTTTACAATGTGTTTAATCTATAATGTATATTAAAGGTGTATTTTATGTATCTGTTTTCTGCTGGTAGATAATGGATGAGTCAGAGGCTTGCTCGCTGCCTGGTGGTCTGGCCAGTGTGAAGAGACAGTTTGAGAACCAGGAGTTTGCCTCTTCGTCCTCTCAGTCCAGCGTCAGCCAGTTCCATTTCGAGCAGAGATCTGTCCAGGTAAGAGTGAAATTATAGACACTGCTGAACAAGTTTTTTTCTAAAAATCTTTTGCAATAAGCATGAAATGATGTATTTTTCTACACCACAAAGTAGATTAATGTATGTGACAACAGCTGGAATGGAACTTGGTATTTCACATGTTAGTCACATTAAAAGGTAAGAAGTTTTAAACAAATAACGCGACATTATTAGAAATATTCTTATTTGCTTTCTTTCTAAGAGTTATGCCGTAGATAGGGCACTTTCCTTGGTCCTCCGCTCAGGATTATGCGTGAGCTAAGCTAACTACAGGGCTAAAATAACTGTTAAACTAACAAAAGTAAATAAAAAAAATCTAATGATTTGCAAGTTTTTAATCTCATCTTCATGTTCTGATTAGGGTGCCAAGCGAATTTACTTTTTCATAGACCTATAGCAGGAGTTAGCAAATAAGTCAAAGTTCAACAAATTTGAACGTACCCATGCTCTAATCACCGCAGACATCTCAGCAGAACTATTGCAACACACCCTATACTGACGCCAAAGCTGTTTGCCTAAATATATGCTAATTGTGTTCCAGGTAAAAGATGGATAGCTTAGTCTGAAAACAAGGGGAAACAGCTTCTAATCAAATGTAAAAAAAACAAATAGCAACTCTTAAGGTCATTAATTAACATGTGTCTTGTTTGTCTAATCCCTACCAAGAACGGAGTGTAAAAACAAACAGTTGTGGTTTAACAGGGAGTTATTCTGTTTCTCTGTGGCGCAGTGACTTCTGAGTCGCAGCTAGTACATATCAGTTTTAGTACAGATTAAATAAACAAGATATATCTTCTTCATTATTGAGCTTTAGAGGTGCTAGTAGGCACATTTTTTTACTAGCTAGGCACATACTAGCTAGTTGCCTGTGTTTGTGTTGAGCTAAACTAATCATCTGCTAGCCCTACCTTCATATTTAGCATGAGAGCGGTATCACTCTTCTCATCTAATGCTCGGCAAGAAAGTGAATAAGTAAATTTCCCAAAATGGTTTGGGTTAAGGTACACTTGAGGTTACATTTTGGTCATTGTCCTATAAGGACAGCTGAAAACAACTGTGCACATGTACAGTTACAGCTTTCTCATAAAGGCAGAGTATGGAAAGAACTGAGGCTGGAGTATATGTGATGGTAGTGGATATGCAACTTCTCTGTAGACAGTGAATTGTGAGACAGTTAGGATAACAGACAAAAGGGGCATTTTTCTTCCTCCTTTATAAAGTCAACTTAACAGAAGACAGAGTACTGCTGTCCTTTCTGTTCACACGCTGTGTGTAAATGAGAAGCACATAAATGCCACTGATTGATTTACATTCTACTGTAGCTCTTTATTGGAAAAACTTGGCTGCTATAGCTGTGCCTCCGAGGCATTCTTGTAGGTCAAATCAAAGAAGGCACCCTGAACTTTGCTAGTCTATGTGGCACTGTCATCCAGTGCGTGAGGAAAATGCCAGAACACGTTAGCAGCCTGGGACAGGGCCGGATCTCAGTGAAGTAAGGTCAATGCGGCCCTTCCATGCATTCTCTCCATCTGCTCATTCAGGCGGGAAGCAGAGTGGATTTATCGAGCACACAAGGACCTTGCTGAATGTTAAATTTTACATAGGGGTTCGTGAGGGGAAGTGTCTGTTTGATCGAGTTATTGCTTCTTCTGCAAAAGCAAACCACTTTCCTCTCAAGGTTTCTTTACAGGTGTAATATCCAAGCTCTCTTTTAAAACTGGTTGCACATCAAGAAAGATATTATTATTCTGACATAAGTGATTTCAGAAGCACAGAGCACCCCAACCCTCCATGTATCTTTCATGTTAACAGCAGAGGATACAAGCTCAAATATTATATTTCTCTTTCATCTCGTTCCAATTGCATGAATCTCACTGGAGGAAATGGCTGATGCAGTTTTGTACAGTTTTTGTAATCTATTGCTTTTTCTCTCCAACGCTGAACTCCTTCAGTGGAATTTAAACTTAGTAGTTCCCTGGGAAGCAGCTCTATAATGGGAAAACATTTGTTACTAGCCTCAGAGGGGTTTTATTAAGTTTTACAATATAAGAATTACTTATGCTCCTGCTGTTTCTCACAGCGCGCAGTCATGAGGCGATAAAACCGTGGCATGTGTGTGTCTGTCTTTGTGTGCACGGGGCCATTTGTGCGCTGTGCATTCCTGCGTGAGGGGATTTGTGTGAGTTGTGTGCATGTGTTGTCAATGCAGGAGGGATTCCTCATACCCATTTATCTGTGTTTGACAGGAGATGTCAAGCTCCTCAGAGGTGATGGTGAGAAGCAGTGCCAGAGTCCCCGCCACAGCCCTCTCTCACGATCAACAAGAGGTACTGGCTGTTACACTCACCATTTGTCACCAGCTGTGTGGTCGCAACTTACCACTGACAGGCTGCTCATAAACCCAGTCTGAGTTCTTTGGTTATATCAGAAGTTTCTGTTATACTTTATGTGCCCTATATAAAAATGTGCCTCATGCTAAGCCTTTAGCTTCTCACTGATTGAAAACAGTTGGAGGCTGCAGTGCAGTTGTCAGTATACTAATGATTTGCCACCATCCTTTCACAGGTGATCCATGATGAAAGAGTCCATCAAAACAATGTGGCCGCCAGTTACGGGAACCATTACAATGAAACAGGTTCTTCTGCTCATGCCTTTTATATTGTAATTTGCACGTTTTTATCACAGCACTGCTTGTGTCCTGTATATTAATGATTGTTCCCACTACTGCTGAATAAGGGATGAGCTATGAAAATGACTGCAGATGATTTTCTATTCAGTGCATAACAGCAAATCTAATCAGGGCAAAGTCAGGAAGGTAAAATATTGGAAAGTGGAAATTGGGCAATCACTGCTGCATGGTTTCAGAAAATGAAAACTACTCAGGTTTTTAATGAAATGATTTATTTCTCTTTCCAATCCCCCTGAGCTCCCTCACTGCGAATGACTTAATGAGGCAGCCTTCTTCTTGTGTCTAATTCAGTTATGCTCGTCGGAGGAGAGGACCTACCAAAGGTTTCCACTCAGGCTTTGAAGCAGCAGTATGAAAAAACGATTAAGGAAGCTGCACCAGCTAAGGAAATTAAGGTAATGATGCTGTCTGTTTATTTAAATAGATGATAGTTTGTGTTTTTTATGAGGTATCAGTATGAATATGAGGCCACATCATGAAACCATCAGCAGGAAATTGTGCATGCCATGACTTGATGGAGAATAAATTGGATTGGATAAAAGACGTCATGTCATTACACAGCCAAAGTCTGAAACTTCTTTTTTCACAGTGTTAAAAGGAAACCCCAGACTAAAACTCACATTACTGTCTTCAGTTAAAGTGATCTTCAATGAATATTTCTATCAAGTCAGTAATTAAAAACATGCATAACGGAAAATGTCTAGGTTTGACAGACTCGGGAGCTGTCTGTGCATTTACATCCAAATTAGGTTTGTTATGTGGTCTTTTTGCTTGTAGCTTTGGAATGGAAATTTGATTCAGCTTAATACATCGTAAAAAACAAACATGAAACAACATTTATAAGTATAATTATTTTAGGTTGAAAGTTGATGCTTCATTTCCTAATTACTCTGTACTCCAATCTGTCATTTTCTGTCCTTTTCATGTCACAAAATTAATTTTTCTTTGATTTTCTCAATTCAACACAACCCTCACTGTCCCTTTCTCCTCAACCAAAACCACTTATGAACCATAGGTTGATGTGGATTTCAGCCAGTTTCAATGGGCACCAGTAAATCAGTCCTCCAAAGCTTCAACCGTGACAAGCTATGACACCTCCTCCACCTTAAAGACAGCCACTGCCTCATCAGTGGCTTATGAGATGACAGACCATTTCCCTCCACCGCCCTCGAACCTGCTGCAGGTACCACAGGAAAACCCTGAGCATGTCTCATCCCAGCTTCAGGAGCCAGCCTCCCAGCACAAACAAACTGTTCATAAGGAGCAGTACTTTAAACACAAGAGTATGGCTGAACTAAAGCGCCTCTACAAGCACATTCATCCAGAGGTCCGAAAAAACTTGGAAGAGGACTTCTTGAGTCAGCTTACTGAAGAAGAAAAGAAGAACTTGGAAAGTGAGGAAATAATGGGAGATGTCCAACAGGCATGCTATATGTTTGAAAATGACGGCAATAGCCCAAGTAAGTGTTCGAGCACTGATGGAGAGGACCTGGAATGGGAGGAGATCCTTAAAGGCGAAGTGCAGTCCATGCGCTGGATGTTCGAAAACAAGCCGCTAGATACGATCAAAGATGAAACCCCGGATGAGAACGAGATGAGCAATATTGCCCAGCAGGAAATCATTGCTGGCAAAGATGTCAAATACACAGCTTGGATGTTTGAGACTCAGCCCATGGACGCCATGGGGACAGAGACTCCTGATTCGAATGAGCAGTCCCAAAAATCCGATCTTGCAAGAGGAGATGTCCGCACTGCTACGTGGCTTTTTGAGACACAGCCCCTCGATTGTCTGAATAAGATCTACACAGAAGACGAGCAGGAGGCAGATGTCGTCACCAAAGACATCAGCGGCGGAGATGTAAAAACCGCTCGATATCTTTTTGAGACCCAGCATCTGGATTCCCTGGGTAAAACGGAAACCATTGAGGAGAGTCACTTCCTCAACTTGAAGTCTGAGCTGGAAGAGATCAAAGGGGATGTGAAGACAACCACTCGCATGTTTGAGACCCTGCCCATGTGTGTCATCAGGGGGGATTCGGGAGAGATGCTGGAGATCACCACAATACGCAGGGAGGAGACTGCAAAAGGAGACGTCAAAACATCACGCTGGATGTTTGAAACACAGCCCCTGGATATGATAAACAAAGACCCTGCGAAGGTGAAGCTGATATGTGGTATTTCCATGGAGGACAACATTCAAGGTGGCGTGAACAAAGGTACATGGCTTTTTGAGACAAAGACTCTTGACACTATTAAGGATGAGGAATGGGAGAGCTCCAGGAAGCAGAAGGAAGAAATAATTGGTGCAGATGTGAGGAAACACTGTCTGGTTTTTGAGACTCAGCCGATGGATACTCTTAAAGACAACGCCAATGCCAGACCTTTACCTTCAGAGGAGATTGTAGGAGGTGACGTTCGATCAGCAAAACATCTGTTTGAAACAGTACCCATGGAAAATCTAAAAGAACTGTTAGATGTGGGAAAACTTAAGAAAATGGTCGCATCTGAAGAAGAAAAGGGCGACGTGAGGCATCAGAAGTGGGTCTTTGAAAGCCAGCCATTGGAGAATATAAGGGAGGAGAAGAAGGAGATTACAAGAACTGTCAACGTTGAAGCTCTTGACAAAGGAGACGTGACAAACTACAAAGAAAGGTTTGAAAGTATGGATTTAAGTAAGTGTGAAGGAACACAGAAGATTCAAGTTGAAGGTGTCACAAGTGGATCCGTCAAATCCAACCGAGTTCTTTTTGAATCTACCCCTATGTATGCTATGCAAGACAGCTCAGGCCATTATCATGAAGTGAGGACCGTGAGGCGTGAGGAGATTGTGAAGGGAGATGTGCGCAGCTGCAGATGGATGTTTGAGACACGTCCTATCGATGAGTTTGATGAAAGCATCAATAAGTTTCAGATCATAAAAGGTATTTCCAAGCAGGAGATCGAGTCAGGGGATGTCAAAACAGCCAAGTGGTTGTTTGAAACTCAACAGCTTGATGCCATTAAATCTTTCAGTAATGCTGAAGATGAAGAACAAAAAACTAAGGAAGGTATTGAAATTGAGAAAGGGGACGTTAAGACGTGTAGGTGGCTATTTGAGACTCAACCGATAGATGCTCTGTATGAAAAGGTGGAAAAGAGCGAGGTTGACGTTAAGGAAGTGCAAAAAGGTGACGTCAAAACGTGCACTTGGCTCTTTGAGACCCAGACACTTGACAACATACGCGATCATACAGAGTCTGAGTCTGAGACCATTCTGAAAACCTGCACTGTAAAGCAAGAGGACGTCCAAGGAAAAGATGTGCGGCTGGCCCGCTTCCTCTTTGAAACAGAGAACCTCGAAAATATAACAGGCGAGGACAGCAGTTCTTTCAGGAGGGTTACAGAAATCGACATACAGTCAGGTGATGTTTCCAGGATGAAGTACATCTTTGAGAACCGCTCCTCTGATATTATGAGCTCCACCTCTGAGGAAACAATGCAGAGACTGAAGACACAGCAGGCTGAGGATATCCAGCGGGGAAATGTGGTAAACTGTACCTGGATGTTTGAGAATCAACCGATCGATGTCATCCGTGATGAGTCCACAGAGGTGAGGGAAACTCGCACTGTGACTGACGTTAAGGGGGGCAACGTTGACAAAGGCCGCTTCATTTTTGAGACATATTCTCTGGATCAAATTAAAGAGGAATCCACTGAATCCACTGAGACTAATATTTCAAAACTCACTAGTATCTTTAGAGATGAAATAGAAAGGGGAGATGTGAAAAATTACACTATGATGTTTGAAACTCAGCCGCTGTACACCATCTGTGACAAAGAGGGCCATTACCATGAAGTGACTACAGTTACCAAGGAAGAAATTATGAGAGGAGATGTGGTGGGGGCCCGATGGCTGTTCGAGACAAAGCCGCTGGATTCAATTAGAGATACAGAGGAGGTCTATGTCATTAAAGCTGTGACTGAGGAAGGCATCAACAAAGGAGACGTTAGCTCTGCGAGGTGGAAGTTTGAAACGCAACCTCTGGATGAAATTACAGAGGAAATAAAAGTAAGGTCGAAAACAGTTGCAGATATCCAAGGCGGTGATGTGAAGTCAAACATGCAGCGTTTTGAGACTGACGAGATGTCTCAAAAGTACATCAGAACTGTTAGCGTGAGCGAAATCCAAAAAGGCGACGTCAGGTCTGCCACATGGATGTTTGAAACGCACACAATTGATGAGATCCGCGGCGAAGGCGCAGAGTATGATGGAATGGAGAGAGTGACAAAAGAAGAAGTAATGAAAGGGGATGTCAAACAGTCTGTGTGGCTCTTTGAGAAGCAGCCCCTTGACAGTATCAAAGAGACTGATGGCACAGAGCTTGTTGTCACGAAGGAGGAAATCCCACAGGCCGATGTGAAGACGACAACATGGCTATTTGAAACCACTCCATTCCATGAATTCAACGAGAGCAGCATGGAAAAGAAAGAAATAATAGGAAAAAGCATCAAAGAGACACTTGAGGAGCTTTACTGTCAGAAAATGGTGGACTCACAAGGCGTACTTATTGAGGCAGATGAGATCGGTGATGTCCGCATGGCAAAGTATAAACTCATGAACCAAGAGGCTCCACAAATCCAAAAAGAAGAAATTATCAGAGGGGATCTGAGCAACATAATGATGAACCTCCTGAACCGCAGGGAGACCACTGAAAGAGGGATAACTGTTGACAAGGAGGAACGGGGGAACATCAACACCACAGTGAAGCAGCTGTTCAACCAGGAAAGAGGAGTCAACGTAGAGAAAGAGGAAATTATCCGCGGAGACATTCAAGAGGCCATAAACAATCTGCTCAAGAACGAGGGCTCCTCCAAGCGTGGCATTCTGATTCAAGAGGATGAGAAAGGGGACGTGAGGATGACTATCTATTCCCTCTTGAATAAAGGGGAGAGGGCAAGCATGGAGAAGGAGGATATCGTTCAAGGCAACGTAAGCAGAACCCTTCATCGTCTTCTCTCCAACTCAGGTGGAGAAGACTCTAAAAAGATAAGGGTTGGAGACACAGAAAGGGGTAATGTCAGCTTTTACTCTACCTGTATTGAGTCGGGAGCCTTGGACTACCTGAAGCAGCTTCAGTTCGAACCCGATGGAGCCCAGGGTGAGGTGGAAAAGGAGCGCATCATAGGTCGTGACATTGAAGAGACGAAACTCTTGCTGCGGAAGAATCAGCAGCAGATTGGTCGCACAGTGGCAGAGGATGATATAGTTCCTGGTGACGTACACAGCACTGTTAAAGTGTTTATGACAGAGCCTACTATTGGTTACAAAAACCTCGAGACAAAGGACATTGTTAAAGGTGACCTCAGTGCAGCAATGGATTCACTGACCCAAGCCATCAATCAGAAAGTAGTAATAGAGAAAGAGGCGGTGGTGAAGGGAGACATAACCACTACTTTGAGGTCTCTGGAGGAGGCCCAGCATCAAGCCAAAGAAATTGAAAAGCCGGAAATCGTCAGGGGAGACATCAGAGGTGCTCTCGAGTCACTGGAGAAATCTGCAACCACCAATACGGAAGCGACTGTTGAAGATTTAGTGCCAGGTGACATCAAAGGCACCCTAAAGTCCCTCGAGGAGGCAAAGCAAGCTGTGAAAGAGGTTGAGAAAGAGGAGATTGTCAAAGGAGATATCCACACTGCCATGCTAAGTTTACACGAGGCATCGAGTGAGAAAAAGATTTACCAGCATCAAGTGAGCGAACAAGGGGACGTTAAAGGCACTATCCAGCTCTTGCTAGAGCCAACAAGTTCTCCCAGAATGCAGCGCAGGGGCAGCATTGAAGGAGATGTGAAAACATCCATAAAATGTCTTTATGAAGGACAGGAGACTACACTGCTGGAAAAAGAGGAGGTAGTAAGAGGGGACGTTCAAGGGGCAATACAGTGTCTAATGCAAAGAAAACAGTATTCAAATCCAAAACGCATGTTTACCCACAAGAAAGCAAAAGTGCCTGTGAAAAATCCATTAACTGTAAAGCAAGCGGGGCATGAATGTGTACATGAAGCTAAGCATGAGAGCGTTGCAGGCGTTCCAGCCCCCGCTGTGAAAAACCTCTCTCAGAGTGGTGAGTCACAGAAGCACGCACCGAAGCACACGCAGAGGCACAACGAAAGCAAATCTGTGAAAACACAGGTAATAACCCAAGAGGACCACTCTGTTACTGTAGCCAAATCAGACAATACTACTGGGGCCTCTCAACCGAAGAGCATAAAAGAACAGAAGCAGAAAGCGCTGCCCCCACAGAAAATACAAGCTCCTAAGCCGATTATGATAAAGAATAAACAAATGACTAATAATGATCAAACAGAGACTAAAGCGGCTGATGTGAATGTGATGAAAGAGGTGCAGAACACATCACAGACGAATATTTCAAACAAGCAAATGTGTGAAACAAAGACAATCAAACAGGTGCAGACCACAGTGATGGAGAAAACTGTCATGCATAAGCAAAATGTAACTGTATCAGAGCAAATGTCAGCATCTCAAAAGCAAACAGAGAATACGGCTCTCACACAAAAGCAGAACATCAAAAATATGAAAGGTGAATACATGAAAGGGAAAGGTGTGGTCAAAAAGGCGAAGCCGGAGATTCACTTCCCCCCTCCTCCCTCTTCACCACCTCCTCCCTCAGAGTCCGAGCTCTCCCTCCCTCCACCGCCATCGCCAGTGCTGGAGAGTCCAGCATCCAAGCCTTCCATCATGAGGCAGGACAGCGACCTCCCCCCTCCACCACCTCCGCCTCCCATGGAATGCATAAAGCCTGAGTCTGAATTTTTCCCGCCTCCACCACCACCTCCGCCGCCCCCACACTCTATGGCTGGACAAGATTTTCTTCCTCCACCTCCCTCACAGCACGAGCTCAATGCAATGCCTCAGCCTCCCCCTGCCAAGCTGGGGAAACCCATCGGCAAGCCTTTATTCAAAGTGCCCAAGCAGCCAGAATCCCAGAAGCAGCCCATACAAGTTAAACCCAAATGGCAGAAAAAGCAGCCAACTCCTCCACCGCCTCCACCTCCACCTCCAGCTCAGCTCCCTGCTGATCAAGAAACAACAGTGTCAACAGACAGTAAAGAAGAAGCTAAAGTTCACGAAGTGAAAAGGGAAACAACCCAACAGATTGAAACGCGCAACCAGATTCAGTCTGAATTAACAGCAGTGTCAAAAACAAAAATATCAAGCATCCCTGCTCTGAAACAAAAAGAAAGCCCACAGCCACCTAAAAAAGTGTTTGTCCCTCCGATTAAACTGCCTCCACCTCCTGAACCCACTCCACCGTCCAAATCTAGACCTTATGCTCGCAAATTTAAAACTCCTCTCATGCTTGCAGAGGAAAGGTTTCGCCAACAAAGGATGGAAAAAGAGGATATAGAGAGGAGTAAAGTCACAACACCCACTTCTCCACCAATTAATACACCATCCTCTGCTGTCAGTGCTGAGCTTTCTGCAGCACAGAACATTGAGAAAGAAGTGGTCACAGAAATGATAAAAGCAAAGACCGAAGAATCTAAGACTGTTTCCAAAGAAAGTATATCTGTACAAGATTCACCTGCCAAGAAAACCCATTCCCAGATCCCTTTGAGCAAGCCCTTGATCTCAGTGGTAAATAAGAAATCAGCCCCTGGATCTTTAAATGTGTCTTTAGATAAAAAGCATGTTGCCAGCGAGCACTCCTCTGAAAAAATACTTGCCTCAACTGATGTCATTAAAAAGAGTCAAACAGCAACCAAGAATCAGACCGTTTCTGTTTCTCAGTTTCATGGTGAGGCCTCAAATATTGAAGTCAAGTCATGCTCAAATGTGGTCACTACTTCAGTCACGGAGCAGCAGCAGTTTATTAAGAAATCCAGCACCAGGTCTATCGCTGCCACACAGAGCGCTGTCCAAGAAAATGTAAATCTTCAAAGCCAGACTGCGGTCACATTGAAAGCTGAAGATATAAAGAATATTAATGTGCCTCTGACACAGGAAGGGAAAATAAGTCCTTCTCAACCCACTAAAATTCCAAAGGTAACTCCAAGTTTCAAGGTGAAAACCTTTAAGATGCCAACAGAGAAGAAAGAGGAAAAAGGTGGCAGTTTGGTACAAAAGGAAGCAATGAAAGGTGAAATGCATTTACAGCAAGAGAAACGTGATGTGTCACAGACAAGTGAAACAAAGGTGACTCAGGAAAGCAACCAGCTGACGTCAGCAAAAACTGAGATGAAAACCGAAATGAAAGTGAATGAGAAGAAAAGTCAGGTGACCCCACCTATAAAGGAAGCTGAAGAGGAGGTTCACGGGAAAAAAGGAAAGCAGGTACAAAAGAATGAGAGCGAAGTAAAGCTGTCGCCATCCGTTACTGTTTTAATGCCTAAGGTGGCGAAGATAACATCTGCAGCAACTCATCACGGACAAGGCCATGTATCTGTCTCCCACAGTCAGCAGAGCATGAAGGCGGAGCACATTCAAAGACACGAGGAGGTGGTTGTGACTGAGAGTGTGGTACAGCAAAGCCTTCAGAGGCAAGAGGCTGTACAGATGCAAAAGCAGCACATGAAGCTTCAAGCAGAAGAAACAAATAAAATGCAAATAAAGGCAGCCAAGTCAAAAGGTGAATTGAAGGACGTGTCTGTAAAAGGGGCTGGCAAAATGGCCCATAAAGACGAGGCTAATTCACAAGAAATCACAGATTTAGAGAAATGTAATGCGATGCAGAAGCTGCTCACTCAAATAAAAAAGCTTGAGGGCACACCAAGCAAAATAGACCCCAACGCTGTCAGGATGATTATAAGCGAACTCCCCGACTGGGCGATGGGCTCAGATGAGAAAAAGAATTTAAGTGAAATTGCTAAACAGCAAAGTAAGAAAAAGTTGAAAGAGTTGATGGTCTATGTGAAAAATATTGTTCAAACAAAGCTCACATTTTTTGAGGAAAAGTTGACAGCCATGGAAAAGACGGAAAAAGAAAAAGAGCCACCGGCACCACCGCCGGTGCCTCCAAAGCCAGTTTTCAGTGGAGCAACTACTAAGATATCAAAGATCAGCATCGGCTCATCCAAAACTGAAAAAAAGGTGGTGGAGGAGAAAAAGTCACTTCAAGAGAGCAAAGTGCATCAGGAGCGGAGTGAGGCGGTTGATTGGAAAGTGTCTTCCCCTTTGGCAAGCATCCGCACTCCATCACCCACTTTTATTAGTATTGAGTCAAGGAGGATAGACTCTCCAATCAGAGCGACCCCTTCTCCTCCGCCCTACAAATCAGTCGGGACACCTCCGCCTCCTCCTCGCAAGTCATACACACCCACATCTACCCTCAGCAGGGCCACGCCGTCTCCCACCATGAGCCGCTCCGAGAAGTTGATGAAACTGCGGGACACCACCTCGAAGCTTTCTCGCAACACCACCCCTCCACCTCCCATGCCGGTACCAGAGTTTCTTGCAGCTGAAAGGGAGCAATCATCCCCATTTAGCGACAAGGAGACGCTCATAGAGAGAAATGAGCAAGGGTTGGTGGATATCGCAGAAATGGTGGACTCCATGATGACTGTAAAGGACAAAAAGTCTTTTTTTGAGGAGGCGCAGAAGGCTGAGTTAACAAGGGCGTATATTCGGAGGGATCCCATCGATATCCCTGAGCGTTTGGGACCTGATACAGACGAAGGCACAGAGGCTGTGACTATTGACATCCTGAAAGAGGATCTCCCAAGAGTTGACCTGTCTAAGCTGGTAAACAAATTTGAATCTCCACAACCAAAAGTCTACGCCAGAAAAGAGCCCATTGTCATCACAGAGAGGCTGGAGAGTGATACAGAGGATGCAGAGGCTGACCCACATACGCCAAGAACTGAAGAAATCCCGACATTTAATGTTAAAGCCATAAAGGACGTGTTTGAGACAGGTGAGCATAGTTCTCAGGCAGCCCGAGAGCTTAGAGAACAAATAGAAAGAAGAGAACCTGAATCAGCCTTTTCTGAGCCGGTGGGCCACTCTGAAGCGACAGCAGTCACCGAGCAATTCTGCAGCATTGACGACTTTGGAAACGTCACAAGGGAGACAAGGAGTGAGATGCATTCTGGGAGCTCCTTGACCCGTGGTAACCCTCCATCCTACGCTGATGTGGTGAGAGGCGCGGTTCCAACAGTTGACGTGCCCCCTGAGGCCTCCACCGAGGAGCTGCTGAGAAACTTCCAGCAGTCGTGGGCCGAGAGCCAGGGAGTTTTCCGGAACCTGGGTTTCAGTGTCACGGAGCAGAGGACTTCGCAGATTGTAACGCACCAGCAGGAGACTGTTGTGACGGGTAAACCGAGCTGCGCAGCATGAGGATACTAAACAGGCGTGACGGTGTGTTTAACATGCTTTGTGTGAGGAGTTTAAGGCATCAACTGCACTGTGTGGAAAGAAAAGAAGCCTTAACATTGCTTTGACACTTATTTATGTCACGTGATTTCCTTTGATGTGTTTTCTTTTATTTGAAATGTTCACACTAAAGCTTGGAACAGGTTGCGGTTTAGGTACTGTCAGTTTCACACATTTTCATATTCACAGATTACAATTTGTACTGTTTATTCATGCCTCTGATGTGTGAAGCTGGCAATGACGGCAACATATTGAACTAATAATTCTGGGTGTGTGACGCTGTTTTCTCTGTGAGAAAAGCTTGAAATGTCTCCGGCATGTAGAAAACAATGCTTTTTATTCATTTTTTATTCTTAAGTTGAAGATAAGGTCTCACCTTTTTACTCCACATTCATAAAGTGAATTCCAAAAGTCACTTTTGAAAACACTAAAATGATTAAATTTTCAAAGCTTTTGCAGTAATTAGGAAAATCACTCTCAATCCTTCAAAGACAAGCCATTTTTAGACAATTAATTGCAGTTATTATGCTGATACAGTTGTAGTGTTGGGCATTTTTTTACAATGCAATTTCTAACACCTAGAAGGACTGCACTGTGTTGATAACCCTTTTCAGTAATCTCATAGTAATATTTTAGCAATTTCCTAGAAAGAGCTATTTAATTTGATAGTTATTATAGATAAAATATGAATTGCTCTATTTAAATCCAAGTAAATATAAATTAATTTGTTACCCATTTATGTTGAATTTTAATTTTTGAATTTTCATTAAAAAAAGTTTTGTGGCTACTGCACTGTGGTAGCTAATGTTTAACTTTAAAATAGAAAGTTAAGCTACTCTTGCACTGCATGTAAGCATGTCACCGATGAACATGAAGGAGTATTTATAGTAACTAACCTATGACCTAACCCTTCTGTTATATGGTCTCACTTGAAAGACTCTCTTGGTCAGTGGTTCCCAAACTGATAATAGTGACCCTCCCAAGGGGCCCCATGATAAATCCAAGCTGTCAGAGGATAATTGAAGGGTTAAAAGAAGGGCAAAAATAATTTCTGTACAAAATTCTCACTCTCACTCTCACTGGCAAAGGGCGAGAGGTGGGGTACAACCTGGACAGGTAGCCACAGGGCTGTACATAATTCTATCTATAATTTTCATTTTCTAGTGAAAAGCTAGATACTTTCAGGCCCATAAAAATCAAATGTTACAATAAATGAAGGGAAACTCACTCTTATGTGCACGTAAAACCTTATTTTGCTCATACTTCTACCAAATTCGATATTTATTTGAACAAAATTAAAGTATTATCTTCTTTGTTTTGCAGAAAATTCGAGTTCCAGAGTCCGAACTGTGCAGGGTGTGTCGGAAGAGGGTGTACCCCATGGAATCGCTGATTGCAGACAAACAAAACTTCCATAAAAGCTGCTTTCGCTGCGAACACTGCAGAGGCAAACTAAGGTGAAGCTACATCACAGAGCAAAAGCATTCTAGTGGTTTTTCATTACACTGCTTCAACCTCTTGTTTTCTTCTTTTTTAAATAGTCTTGGCAACTATGCCTCTCTCCATGGACAAATGTACTGCAAGCCACACTACAAGCAACTGTTTAAGTCCAAAGGAAATTATGATGAGGGATTTGGACAGAAACCACACAAAGAACTATGGAATAATAAGAGCCAGGAGAATTCAGCTGTAAAATCACCATCACCTGAAAAGAAAGTCATGGATTCCAAAGATTCCTCTGCTCAGAGCACTCAGGATGATGACACAAGCAAATCATTGGATGAAAACAAGAAGCCCACAAGTAAGATTTCTGTAATGTGGCCTCCTCAAGCAGAGTCTCCAAGGAAATCTTTCACTGTTGAAGAGGAGTTAAAGTTGGTTAAGCCATCATGGCCCCCTAAGGAGGACTCAGCTCAGGAAAATGAACACCTACATCAGCCTGTGAAGCCATTAACAGAGACTGATATTCCCGTAGCTAAAGTTCAAAATGGACCCAAGGAAAATGATATGGCGCAAGATGGCACCTGTTTAACAGAGAATGCGAAAAGGCCTGAAGAGACTCCAGCAGAGTCGGAGGCTCCGGCCTCCCCCGAAGCAGCCGCTGAGGAACCGGTGAGTGTTACTCACACTCGAGAAACTAAAGAGTCAAACAGAGGCTCTGAGGCTGTGGCACAAGTGGGTTCGGAAATGAACTCTGAAGTGCACTCTGGAGTGGAAGAGAAAGAACCAAGCAAAGCGAATGATGATGGAGTTGTGGAAAGCATGGAAGTGCAGGAGAAGAATGAAGGGAAAAGTGTAGGAAGGGTGGAGGAAGTGAAAGCAAACGGACATGACAAGCAGAAAGAAAGTGCAGCAGGTGAGACGGAAAACCAGGAGGAGATAGATAAAGGAAATAATGATGGCATGAACAATGGGGAGTCGGTAAAGGTCACGGTAATAGATGAGGAGGCGGCGGCAGGACAGGCACTGAATGCTAACTCCAACAATAATAATAATAATGGCCAGACACTGCTTGACTATGAAATCCTGTTTCAAGGGCTTAATGAGGATGAAGAGAAGAAAAATCAGTCGCTCTTTTTGACAGATACAACCAGAGCAACAGATTTCTTCCAAGCTGATCACTGTGAAGAATCAAAATGGATGCCAAGTGAAGTGTTGCAGTTGGCACAGAGGGATGATGCTTTTGTGCCAGCGGGTGCCAAATGTTCTGAAGCCACAGACTGCTATTCAGACACAGATTTCTTTACAGACACAGCCGAGGGAACGTTCGCTTTCAAAAACGAGGCCATCGAGCCGAAGATTAGCACATCAAGCTTCCTTGAGGACATTTTCGCTGGCCTAAGTACCAGCAGCTCCAGCCTGCTATCTGATTTCAAATCCGACATCTTCAGTCAATCTGCCGGGGAGACGCCTCTGGTGTCAACGCTCGATGACCTTTTGGATTTCGGGATGGAGGCGAGAGAAAGCGCCACTAAAGCGGGAGATGTGACGGGAAAGGATGAAAGCAGTGACAGCTTTGCCACAAACTACAGCACAGGCTTGGATGGCACTTCTCTGTGGGCTGACGACGATGATGCCCTGACAGTGGAGGAGCAGATCAAGAGGAACAGATACTATGATGACGACGACGACAGCGACAACTCTTGAATTCAGCCCATTCAGCTAATAATCTGGCAGCCCTGACCACATGTAATTTCATAACTATGTCCATGGAGAGATGAACTGCTCTGAATTAATCTAGTGGGTTTTTTTGTACTGAGTTTTAAAATAAAACTTTTGCTCTTTTATTCAATATCTAGGTTTGTTTGATGCTGATTGAATGCACCTGGTGTGCAGAGAAGTGGAAGTGGATATTTGTTCTTGTATGCATATCTATATTTTTGCTGACAGATCTAAACAGGGCTATATTTTCAACACGTGCAATATGTGCATTAATCACAAACATTTTCTTTGAATGGCTGCCAGCTTTCTTTTGTGTCTGAATAAAGAGGTTTCCCCCTTTTTTTCATTTCTATTATGTCTTTTGGTTGAAATAAAGCTTTATGAACTTGACAGTGGTATGAGTCTTTAATCAGTTAGTGCACAGACACGTAGGAGCAGTATTGGTATTTAGCTGTATCCCCTTTGTTTGGCTAGCTAGTTTGATCTATGGCCTACCTAGATAACACAGTCCAGCTGAGATCTCTTTGGTGAAAAGCGTATTGATTTTCCCTGATAGAGCAGGCCTGTTGTAGGAGTTACAGCTTTAGGTGGCTTTTGTCACCTCTGACAGATATTTTCCCTTTTTCAGGTACAACTTGAACATGTGGGGTAATTGGCTGCAAAGAGAATATATACTGCAATGTTAATTACACCAGCGGAAAAACTGTAGTTTAGTGTCAGAAAAGGGATAGCTTTACAAATTCACTGTGGGCCATGCTACATTGTGCTGACAGTTCCTTAAAGTTGTGGAAGCACTGTTGCTGGTTCAATAATTCAGCATCCTTTCCTGAAATGCTGTTTGGCATCTTTTTAATTGGGCTATTCTTTTCCCTGTAACGTTTTCATTGACAATCCAAAGTAGATGCAATTTTGTAGATTTTTATTCCCCCGCCAAGCAATTATAAAGCCCAATCACTGCCCATCCAACCAGATAGGACAGGCTGTTGAAGAGGCTCAAAATGGTGTTTATCCATAAGCCAACCAGGGTGTTCTGGGGCTTTTGGGTGCTCCAGGGTCCAACATGAAAAAAGCAACAAAGCTTAAATGTGTAATATTAAGAGAGATCTATTGACAGAAATGCAACAAAATATTTTTATTTCAAAAAGAGGAATAAAGTACATGGAACATAAATAAGTATAAGGAACAGTATACAAACATATAAAAAGACAAATAAAGAAAACTTTGCCAGGTGTAGTCTATATTATATAAAGAAATTAAGAGATGACCATATGTTGATAGTTTTACAGACTTTTTGTTGATGGATTTAGAAATTAAATTGAACCTCATGGAGAAAAGGTACAAAGTTATTTTTTTTACTACAGAATTTAAAATTGCCTTTAGAATTAATACATTTATTATAAAGTATTTATTTCATCTGAGGAGCAAGCGAATGCATAGTGAGCCATTGCTTGCAATTGGCAACCCCCACCACTAGAGGGCACTGAAACTTACACACTGAACCTTCAAGGGGGCAGGTTCCCATTTTTTTAAGTCTGTCTTAAAACGGTAATCACATGTACACACTGGACAGGACACCCAGTCCATCGCAGGCCCCATACATAGACAAACAACCACTCACACTCACATTTACACCTAAGGACGTTTTAGAGACACCAATTAACCCAGCCTGCATGTCTTTGGATGGTGGGAGGAAGCCGGAGCACCCGGAGAGAACCCATGCAGACATCCTATGTGTCCATCCAAATGTCAATTTCATACTTTACTCATCCACAAGGGTCTGCTTTGGTGCACAGGACATAAATGTTGTTATCCAACCAAGTCCACGAAGGTGTGGATGAAATAAGTGACCTCAACAGACCTCTGTAGAGTTCTCTCTCTCTGTTCTTTATTTTTCTTTACCCACACAGACACTGCTGCTGCATTTAAAGTAGTTCTTGGTCAACTGTCCTAAACTTTCAAGAACTAACGATTTCAGGAAAATTTGATGCAATAATGTGATAATGCTGTTTACAATTAGAATTTTAACTAATACCTAATAAACAGCACTGTCCCTGGGTTGAATATGATCAGAGACCTTGTTGCATGTCATTCCCCATATCTCTTGTCCCACATATCCTGTCAACTCTCTAATAAAGGCAAAATATTACCATAAAATATTTAAAAAAAGAGATGTCCTGTTTGAGTTTCTATCCCTTCACTGCAGCTGAGCAAGGAATCAATGTCTGGCGAAACACAAGGAAGGAATTTTGTGCAAATCAGAAAGTAAGATTTCTGTGTCCATTTGAGATACGTTACACATAAGAAGGGATCTTTTCACTGCAGGAATGGAGATGAGTGATTTAGTGGAAAATACAATACACAGGTGCAAAGTGCTTCACATACAGGATAGAATACACATATGCATATATACATACATACGCCTACATAGAACTATATATACAGCCATACATAAATATGCATGGTGCAATATGCAAGACTAAAGCAGACCAAAATGAACAAAATTAAAGGCACACATAGAGTGCTAAATAAATAAATCTGACTTGGAATTGACAAAATATTTAGTTTACTGTTTAGTTTGAGACTAAATACACCAGGAAAAACATGAGAAATGAAACAATGAATCCTTTACTAAATTGTTGTGATTTGATTAATTTGCTGTTATGGACTAACTTTTTCATCTGATTACAGTTACAACTCTTACGACACGCATATGGGCACGTGGCTATTAAATTATGATGGGTTTCCTTTAATAGTGTCTTTCAATTAAATAAGGAGGATGTCCTTAACAGAATCAGTCCATCATCCCGCTGACAGCTCCCCTGACAGCTCCCCTGCAGTTAAACTGGGACGTGGGTTTATTTTTGCCCAGATGCCATCAGATCGAGGCACGAGCGGTCGCTCAGTAAACTGAAAGTCAATCTCCGTTAAACAAAGCAGCAGCATCATCCTCCTCCTCGCTCCCGGTCCGGGCTAGATTGGCTTTACTATCCCTCTCCATCAGGCGGCCGCTGATTGGACAGCTCCTCTCCTCTGAACGCCTCCCTCCCTCTCCACGAGCTCGCAGCGCGAGACGCCGACCAGAGGAGGAATCCGCGCGGCGTGGAGCTGACTGAGCCCATCGTCCAGGACAAGTTTTAACGACGAGACACGGAGAAAAACGCCGGTAGGTGTTTAGAAATTGTGGAAATAAAGCGTTTATTCGGTTTGCGCTGTGCCTGCGCGCTTTCTAGGCACGAACTGTTCGCTTGACGCACCGCCGCTTCCTGACGGACGCTGTTTTTGGAAGTAAAATTCAGTTAAGGGCTTGCCAAGTCCATCATTTGCCGTTTTGTTTATGAATGCGCTATTTGACCCTTGTGTGGCAGTTCATTATAATTGTCCTCTCCTCTGCTGTGGAAAAAAGATGCTTACCCTGTTTTAAAAGGTTGACTGAACTGTCTGGCGGTAATCGTGGGATGTTAAACTTGCCTTTGAAGGTTTCATTTGAATAACGTTACATTTTAGTTTGGCATTTTTCGAGTGGAAGTGCTGTGGAGCTGCCAGATAGCGGTGTTTGGAGCTGCCGCCTCCTTGTGCGAGGTTAGCCTGCTCAGGAGGTTAGCCTGAAATCACTGACAGACTTAATTTGTCGTTTTAAGTGCATACCATCGTTTAAATAAGAAGTTGGCTCAATTGTGTCTCGCTGCATTGGCATTTATAAGTGTGTGCGAGGAAAAAGAGAGCAACGCAGAGGCAGAATAAATCCAGATAAGTAGATGAGAGCATTGTTCATTTCATAATACTGTGCACTTTATAGCCTAATATTCAGTACAATGATTTATCTGGTTAATCCATGTCACTTAACATGAAGTAAAATCCATCAGCCGCTTATATTGCATGAAGGGATAAGTGTTACCATGCTGTGGTTTATCACCGCACTACTCCAAGGAGGTGAAAGGGACAGTAAAAATGGAAAGCAGGGAATATAACCCTGTGTGGCAAGCTGCTCAGTGGGATTTTACCTTGTAGTCAAAGGGTCATAACAACATTTCAGGGCCATTGTCTCTGCTTGCTGTGAACAGCATGCCTAAGCCTCTAAAAATCCATCTCTAGAGATTTATTTTGACACTTGCTTTGAAACGTGAATGGCACAGATCTCAAATGCATCTCCCTCCCTACAGGGCTGATCCTCTTCTTGGAATTAACACTGCTCCCTGAAGTGGTTAAATAGACACTTCTTCACACTGTTTCTTGTCGTGGAGTAGTACCAGCGAAGCCCATCTCTTTTCTGACCACCGTGGCTTTCAACCTTACAACGCTGCCTGGGTCGTTAATACCAGCAGCCCTGCCAAATTCTCTCATTTAAGCCTGTGTGCTGGCGCGCGACCAGAGGGCTAGGGGGAGTGGGGGGTGAAAATGTTCCATTTAATTTCTGAAATGTCCCACAGTCCTCCATTCATCTCCCGTGACATGAAATACAGTGGTTTAATCTCAATTAGGCATTGACATATCAAAATGGGTACCGCGCACACGCGGATGATTTCAGATGACAGTGATGAACATGGGTTTGGAGGTCTAGTTTGCTGAACTAAAGGTGTTAGAAGAAGTGATTCTGTGTTTCTATAAAAAAAGCAACAAAGATGTTAATTGATTTCTGCTTGCTTGACTGCCTCTTACAATTTCCATTTGTCTCTTGGCAGACTAACACGACTCTGTTTGATAAAGCCGAATCTTGATAAGTCATTCTCTTCATACAAAAGCTCCAGCTCATTCAGCTTTGTAAACTGTTTCCAGAATGAAGCATGTTTAGATCACATCTAACTCGTTCCTTCATCATACCACAGCTGTTGCTCTTTAAAAAAATATTATGATAATGATAACTTACAACCTGAATTCCTTTTTTTAAAAAGCCTCCATAGTCGTAAATCACTATTAAACCCCTCTTGCAGCCCTTATAACCATAAATAGACTGTTTACATCTGCTGTGTCGTGAGCTACATCTTATTGACATCCTGTGTGAGGAAGCAAGCCCCTGGGAGTGCATCTAACAAACTGTTTTAACTCATTTGTCCCTCGTGTGGGGGGTTTAATATATGAAGGCATCCGACCTGCCAGAGCAATCGGGCAAAGGTGACACACAGAATTGATCTTATTAAAATGTTCTAAACTAAATAATTTGATGTAATTCTTGCTCGTGGCGCAGAATAGGGAATTTAAGACTTTTTTTGGAGGGGTGCTGAAATGAATCTACAAAGAGCCCTCAGGCAAGATCTGATTCTCTTAATTACATCATATTTTTGTCCTGGAAGTGTTTGGAATTAGATTTATAGTGCAATACCAGATGAGATAAACTGTATGTGACAGTGATGAATGGCGTTTGTAAAGAGCGCAATAAAAAAGTCTATTACAAACCAGCTTATTAACTCATTCACAATTTCAATACACTTGCTTTTCGTGTCAACACAATTTAAAGGGGAAATCTTTCAGTTCGTGGGTTGCTGTTTGTTACCGTATTCTGTGGCATTTTGGTGGCCTCAGGGAACATGTGCTGTTTTGTCAGAGTTTCCTTTGGAAACTGCTGCTCTATCAAGACCTTTAGTTTACGTTGAATTGCCTTTTTTCCCCTGTCACCACCACCGGGTATAATTTTATGTTTGGCAAACCTGCTCTGCTGAGACATCAACAGGATTTAGTGTCAGTCACTCAATATCTGTTTGCATAAACATTCAGCCTCCACACACGGAGGAATCCATCAAATCGGAGGAAGAAATACCAATTTCTCCACCGAGTGCGGGGCACGGCCGCAATCATAGATATGCCCGAATGTTCATGGACTAGTCGGTGAGGGAGCTCTGTTTGCGTGCTCGTGTGACCTGACACCATCAGGAGCAGACCCATTCTGCCATTGTGGGAAACATCAGGAATCAGGGAAGGTAAAGAAAAGTAAATTACAAAGCTGCTTCTTTGCATTGAGCATAACTGATACAGTGTGTCTGGTATTGAGACTTCACTCTAGAGCTGCAACGATTAGTCGATTAATCGACTTATGTCGCTAATTGGATAATTGATTAATCAGTTCAGTCATTTTTTAAAAGTGAAAATGAAAAGATCGTCTTAAACATATAGATTTGCTGCTACTCTTTGTCATTGCATTTTAAAGAAATTTTAAGATGTCACTTTGGGTGCTCGCCTCACAGCAAGAAGGTCGTGGGTTCGCGTGTGTGGAGTTTGCATGTTCTCCCCGTGTCTGCGTGGGTTCCCACCGGGTGTTTCCCACCATCCAAAGACATGCAGGCTAGGTTAATTGGTGTCTCTGAAATTGTCCTTAGGTGTGAATGTGAGTGGTTTTTTGTCTATGTGTGGCCCTGCGATGGACTGACGACCTGTCCAGAGTGTACCCCGCCTTTCGCCCCATGTCAGCTGGGATTGGCTTCAGCCCCCCCCGCGACCCTGTACACAGGATAAGTGGTTAACGATGGATGGATGTATGGATGGATGGACTTTGGGCGCTGGAAAAAGTTTCAAAAATGTTTGACATTTTACAGACTTATCGATTAATCTGAAAAATAATTGCAGCCGTACTTCACTCATCCAGAACTATAATTGACAGCTTACACAAACATTTTTGTAAACTTTCTTGTAAATTCCTTTCTGACTTTTTTGTTAGTATCCCCATTAGCACCAGCATAAGTGTAGGCTATTCTTCCTGTGGTTAATTCTCCAACCTTTTTTTACTACTTGAATCAGTTCGCCTTGCATTTCCCTTCAGACACACTCCTACACCTGCCTCTCTCGCTCTCTGCATGACCTGTTCTGGTGACTTTGTGTTTTATAAAGTCGCCCAAAAGTTTCTTTTATATTTTGTCTTTTCTGTTCAGTTTTCTTTAATCTTCTTATCTCTTGTGTTGTACCTGGAGCTGTGGTAGCAAGCGAATTTTTAGCTGATTGTGGCTGTCGCTGCTTAATGACAGACATCACCGACAGCAGATTAGATCGGCTGTAGCTAATTAACGCTTAGTTTGGTAACAGCTAAAATGAAACGTTTTGCTCTTCTCTGGTTAATATGCTCTCTGCAGCTGGTGTGTTCAGGCAAAGACTGAACAGTGAAAAGAGTATAACTACTACACTGTATTTCATAAAAATGTTGCTGAACCACATCCCTTGTCAATTTCAGTTTGCTAGCAGGTAGCTCTTCAGTTGGGTGAATGTAAATGCCAGACAGCTGGCAGCTGTTGGAATCTTTCAGTCAAACTTTTAAGTGCAACATATCATCATTTACAGCTTGTCCCTTGATTCTGTGAAGCTAGTGTTAAAGTCAGCTCAAGCAGCTGAGCGTACAGAGCTGCAAACAGTAGCAATAGGGATTGTCAGCCAGATATCAAAACATTGTTAGGCGCGACTTACTAGCATTTGGTCATTTTAGCATTAAGTTGGAAACTATGCAGCTATTATCGATAAAGATAACAGCATTTTTATTGAGCAATATCAAACACAGTGCTATTGTAATTACTTTTGTGAATAAAGGTACTAAAATCATAACGTGTGCAGGATATCACAGATACAGACCTGATTCTAGAAGATAATTGCAATTTATAAAACCATCACAATAGCGTTTTATATTTTCCTCTTGCACATAATGGCCCTGTCACTGAGCAGTAGGATCCTTTAAATGGCCCCTTGTTGAAGCATCCTTGAACATCTCTCCAGGGGGCTCTGGAAATGTTGACCCTGACCTCTTCTTGAGGGAGGGCAAACAAAAAGACCATTTCCCTCGGAAGGATTATTATTAATCAATTTGCCTTCTTTCTGAATAATTAAAGGACCAAATTGTTCAATTTAATCTCAGCAAGCAAACCAGTGGAGGAGAACTCTGCCCAGTTGCCCCTTTTCATGCAGAATTAATGGTTTCTGTGTAACAACTCATAATTTACAATGCATTAGATTTTATGACTGTCTGGCTGCACTGCAATTACTGATAGGAGGAGGCTGGAACTTGCAAGGCTGTCATTTTTTATAAGGTCTTGAGTTTAGTGGCTCTGGGGATGTAGGATTTTTCTGTGATTCTTTTCTTCCTCCGAGGGTGTTTGCTGGTTTCACACTGATGTGCTCTGACCTACGCTGTGGCTCCACACTGGCTCCCTCCCTTGCCCTCTCTCTTTCAGGCCTGCTCTCTCCGTCTCTGTGGAGATGGGGTTTTGGAAAGCGACACAGGCGGCTATGGTTTTCATCTGTCGGGCTTAGCGTGTTGTGATCATGTCTGTGACTGCCGTCCAAAGTTTATTGGATCATTTGATAATCTTGTTGGCCGGAGCTTAGCCAATGCGTGTCCCCAGTTCTGCATAGAACTCGGAAGGCACAGATGATAGATTCAAATCCAACAACACCATACTGTGATCATACTGATTTTTACCCACCATTCCTTTCAACAACATGATACATGAATAAAACAATAAACAGCCTGGCTGTTATGTCTGGTTATGTTTACTTGGATTTGACGCAGAAAAATGCATGCCACCATTAAAGTAATAGCCTAGCCAAGATAAGAGAAACTAAATAGCATGTTGTCATCTTGTTTTTGTTTACAAAATGACAAATGATAAGTAATGACAAAGCAATAAGCTGTTATTATTCCAAAATGCTCAACTGGCAGACGTTTTCTCTTGTTTTAGTGGATACAAAAACCAGCACAATGTGGAGAGACTGACCTCACGTCCATGTCCTCCCTGCTGGTGCATTTCAGGTTGATGAGGTGAGTTACCTATCGCTGCAGCCAGACCTAATAAAACAGCCAGGTGATTACATTGCTCGATAAGGCTGAGTTTGTTGGGGAGTCTTCGTGTGAAAGGGCTGAATTGGACTTTCGTGGACAGCTGTATGGCTCAGTATCGCATAGACGGTTAGAGGGAGGGAGAGCAGGGCTGTGCTCCACAGCATCCTGTTATCTCATACTCTACCAGCTGTGGTTGCATGTTGGCTGCCATCGCCTTCCCATTTCCACACGCGAGGCTCTGCTGCAAAGCCTGCTGAGCCCCCTCCACCACCACACTTGGCACAGGATGAGTGCAGAGCAGAGGCTTGTAGCGCTGTTTTTTTTTAATTGGGTTCTGATGATGGGACTTTGCCGGTTTGCCAAGCCGGCCCGCTGCGACTGCTGATGTCTCCCAGTTCCCCCCTTTGGTCAAGTTGAAGATTGCATTTTCATTGGAGTGGTCAAATAGCGGGGGATAGAGTGTGAGGATCCAACCAGTTGTCTCTCTGTGTAACTCTACAGGCTGTTTGGCCTCTGAGAGCACTGAATTTACAGACATAGTGCGAGGATGCTTTGTTTTGTTCGGGCATGCTTCCGTCTTATCTCAGCTGCAGCATGGATACCTTGTCACTCTAATTTTGAGGTTCTGAATTGAAAGTTTATGTAGTCCATTATGTTGAGGTTATTTTGGACTGAAACACATTCAAAACCATCCATTTCAAAATTCATGCTCCAATAAGAAGGCTGTTTTCCCCAATTAGAGAAAAAGACTTTTGGGAAGACATGTTGAACAGTAGCATTGTGCTTCCACTATGCATTTCCATTTTGAAGGCATTTTGTCTGATTCCCTCTCTCCTCACTCTAATCCTCTTTATGGAAGCCCAACATGGTTCCATACTGATATTTATATGCAGCAGGGTTTCGGGGGGGGGGGAATGGGACGCGGAGTCAAAATCATGCTGTTTTTAGTTCTTTAGCTAAATTAATTAAATACAGAGAGTGCAGCTCACGCAGTAGCCACAGAGGAAGATATTTAACTTGATTTTTGGAGGCTGTGTGAATAACATTTTGCACTGCTTTTGGTTTAATTATGTAGGTGATATTAATATCTTACTGTATGCATGGGTGCTTTCAATCAGCATCTGCTGTCAACGAGCATACATTCTTCAGTGGACCTGACTAATCCATTTGAATAGTAGTGTGTTTGGCTGCTAGGCCTAATTATAGGGTACGGTATATGCACTAATATTATGTGTGCAGTGCACAAACACCAAACAGTCATTAATCTTAGACTAAGTGGCCTAGACAGCACCAATTATTTCAGGTATGTTTGATACACTTGATTCATATTTAAGCATCTTTATCCTTTGAGGCTTGTATGTAAATTTGACATTTGCCTCTCAAAATGGTGTCTAACAAATTGATTTTAAGGGCAGGTAGATTTTATGTGGAGCAATCTTATCCCCATCTTATCCCAGTTGGTCTTGTTAACTGCCTCCGGTCTCAGCTGTAAGAAGAGAAATATATTTACATGAGACTGACACACCTGAAAAAATGTGCATGCAGGCTGAAATTCAACCAGGATGTTCTGTCGAGAGATGCAGTGAGTTAAACCAGCAACTATAGATAATATGGTATAGATAATATACATCCCTCACCCCAAACCCGGCAGCCCTTCCGCCCCCACAAAGCAGTCAGCCTAGGGGAGACAGATGTTTTCCTATCAAACAGTTAAGAGGTTGATCTCTTCTGCCTCTTCACTCTTGTTGATGAAATGAAGCTGCAGCAGGTTGCTGTATGCACACGGTGGCATGATATGCTGAATACCACAGGGGTTTTTATCCTAGCTGAGGTTGAACAACTCAAACTTACAAGTTTTTTTTTAAATTCCACTTCAGATTTGTACGGTTTTCTGCTATTTGAAACACAAAGCAGGGCTTCACTTTGGAGCATGTCACAGAAGTTTAAGTGTAGTCAGACTCCAGATCTGGCTGCTTCAGTGATTCACTGCCACTACTTACATTAAGGATTTTTTCTTCGGCTCTCAATATTGATGACTGCAAAAAGGACAAATTAATCTTTGAAAAGTTAGAAAGGTTTGGAAAGCAAAAAGTACATTTCGTGTGTAATTTTATTTATTACTTCTGCCTAAAGTTACATTTTGAGTAGCTGTGCAGCACAGGGCTGAACGATTGCATTTGCGATATTATCGCAATGTAATTAATTTCCTAATCGCAAAGGCTGCAATTACACTCAGGTCACATGACACCCAAGCGGAAAGCAGTCTGCAGAGGAAGCATCAACTTCGTCTTTGTCACGTTACACTGTACCTAGGGTTGGACGATATGGCCAAAAAATGTTATCACGATAAAAACTCTCATATCTTTCGATAATTATCACTATAAGTATCAATTTTTTATATCCTTCGAGTTTAAAGGCTGATTTTTGCTCCTGAGTGAAAGTTGAAGAAACCTGATAGTTAATTGTGCTTTAAACTCAGTCAGAACGGTCAGAACATGACAAACACTTCACAAATCTGAGGTAAAACTTTCAAAACAATTATGATAAATTCTTTGTCAACAAATATGCATGAGTAAAATTAAGTAAAAGCTTTTTCAGTCCTTTTTTCTCAACAAAATAAACATCTCAAAAGTCCAAATTTGTGTATGATTCAAGTGAATACAATCAAACATTTATTGACGACATTAAAAATGCACAACAGAAAGACACGTGTAGTAAGGTAAGCGTAATGTGGCGATCAGTGCCGGCGTCACACACACAGCCACCAGTCAAGCTCAGGAAGTATCTGTGCAACGGCGTTTCAAACCAAAGACACAAGTCCGACAGAGGCCCAGTCTGTCCTGAGTTACAGCCTGGTTACAGCCATTGCGTCGCTCACCAGCATCGGAGGCTGCGGGGGAGGAGAGAGGGACTCCGGTGTTGTGGGAGAATTACTAAGCTTGTCTATTAAACACAAGAGGCGTCACTTGGTTTTATTTTCGTTGGCCAAGTTTTGAATTGAATCTCAAACTGAGTATTTTTTGAGGTTTATTATGAGAGATGGACTCCTGTGAGATTTAAACTGAGATAAGGACCTTAATTGGTGGTTGAACTGTGGGTTTTGTATTGAGCGCTTACTGTATAATACAGTTCACACTGGTAAACTTTGTTTTTCTTGTCGTCTGTAGGAGGTTTACCTGATGATATTATTTAATGCCATGACTTGACTCTCAAATTTCTTTCTCATATTATAATAATTTGATATTTCTTCTGCACCATTGCTCATAATAATAATTCATGCTATTAAAGCATCACCTAATTTCATCATAACACAGGTCTGTCCTACAAGAAAGAACAGTGTATGTTTAATCTATCTATCTGTTGGTCATACTATACACTGATTTATTGCTGTTTTGAATACAGAAGGTAAAGAGCTTAAAAATTAATCGCATTTTAAATCGCAATTGCAATGTTTGGGGAAAAAATCGCAATTAGATTATTTACCAAAATCATTCAGCCCTAGTCCTGACTACTTTGTCCTTCTGCTGCACGAGGAAAAACAACACAGTGGAAATCATATTAATACTACTTTATGATTCAGCAAACTTCCGCTGAATAACTCACAGATGTTTATGCATGCACAATGCACTTAACATAACCTGAAAGTGAAATGTTTGCTGCACTGCTACAGGTCACAGAATCTGAAAGGTCGCAGAATAAGGTTTTTAACACCGGCAGCAGGCTGAGGCCGAGCACTTTTCCTTATCAAGTCATCAAAAATCCAAACAGTTATTACTTTAATATGGCAGATGCTAGATGAATATTTAAGTGAGGGAGAATCATTCCCTTCTTTGTCGTGAGTATCATCATAAGTATTTCATTTGGCACTTTTGGTTGACTTTGGTGAAGTGTATCCTTTGGATACATTTAAGTTAAAGTGGTGTCCATGGAGGTCCATGTTCAGTCAGTCAGTCTTAAGAGATTTAATATAATTTGCAAGTATTTGCAGGCTGAGCTCTCCTGGAAACACCGGAGCATCTGAAGAGGAGGCGCGTAACGTTAATGCTCTGTGGATGGTGAAGCATCGTCTTGGTAAGCTAGTTAGCGAGCTAGCTTCATGTTAAAGCCGTGTTACTTCACGTTATGAGCTGAAACCTTTTCTATACAGTTGGTCAATCTGATTGATTGTTACAGTAATGCTGCTGTGAGTTGCACATAATTATGATAGATAATGGCCGCATTCACATTTCAGACATGTCCTGACTTTACAATCATAGACTCTGCATCACTCATGGCAACGTTCCCAGCTGGAGAATATGTTGCTACCGAGCGCGCAAGTGGCGGCTAATCTGCCCAAAACTCTTTTTAAAAAATCACAGAGTTTTGTGAGTTGTTGAGTTTGGGGAAACTATATTTGTTGTGAAACGCTGTCTACTACAAAATCGTCATTATTGACCTGATCCAACACGGAACCAGCTATCGGCAGTCATCCCTAAATTTGGAAGACAAAACCGGGATTGAGATAACAATTAAAATGATTTCAGCTCACTTCAGTTCAGGTCAGTGGACTTTCTTGGCATTTAAGCAATGTTGCAAAAGCAGTTTGCAACAAAATCCAAAAAGTTTACATTTAAATATGACATAAAAAAATAAAACCAGTCAAGATCATGCAATTTCAATCTGTCAGTCACTATAAATATTATTTATTTTAATTTGGATCCTATAATTAATAAGACGTGAACCAAAATGTTGTTGTGTTTGCGGAGTAAAGATAAAGCCTCGGTGGAGGTTCATACAATTTCCCAGTTTGGTCTTCACATTCGGCTGCAAGGTTAAACTGGACTGTGTATCAGTCTATTCTTTCCATGTAGGGTACCCTATATGCACTTTAAGCATTCAAGCTTAAAGATACAGGACATACTCGACTCCAGTGTAAATGCAATGTTTGCACTGTGTTCTCAAAGATTTTTGTCTCATTTATTCCTTTCTTTGCCTGGGAACAGCTGTGAAGAAGCCACAAAAGGTCAAATAGTTAAGCCGCCTGAATGAAAATAGGAGAAGAATTTAATTGAGCACATATTCTTGTTCTGTTTTTTTATTTTTTATTTTACCCAGTGAAGAGTCCAAGCACTAAATCAAGTGCTACTGAAAAAATATCATATGATATATGAAGAAATTCACTACTTGATTTGGTGGTTTTCTTAGAGTTCTTTAATAGAAATAGTATTTGGGTTTGAACTGTTGGTTAGACACAACAAGACATTTGAAACGTTAAGACCACTAAGAACCTAAACAAGGTCACTGCCTAAGACTGGCCCACGCCATCATACACATATTCTTACTGTTCCTGTTCTCTAATCTCTTTTTAATGCGCAAATTAAAGGATTGCACTGTGGCTGTACCTTTATATGTTGATGTGACAAATAAACTTGATTGATTGATTGATCACCTTGGGGCTCTGGGAAAGTGTGACCATTTTCCAAATGATTAATTGAGAAATAATTGGCTGCCATTATGTGTTATGATCACATAGACCACAAATGCCCATATGGTTGAAAAGCCTGACAAATAAAAAAAACAATATTGGGAGTATATATAAGCAAGTGTGCACACTCAATTTTTCTTTTTTATTTATTGCACCAGATGTAGTTTATTTGTTGTTTGACTGTGCTCTCATAGTGTCACAGGGGTAAAAAACAATTCTTCCCCATGAGCACTCAAGAAGACATGGGGATAGAGGCAAAACACATTTAAGGTTTGTTTGGTTTAATCATTTCTTGGAGCATGTTTATTCTCAGACATTCAGGCAGCTTTTTTTATTTTTGCACTCAGGCAAGCAATGCACACTTATCTTTCCAGAAAAGCCTGTAAATATACTGTGTGTTGATTTGAATACTGTATGTTGCACTCCATTATCCGCTGCAGGTTTGACTGCATCCACGCTTTGCGACACGAATGCTATGATCTGAAATTATATATGACTTCTGAAGCTCTAAAGATCCTTTTATCTGCTTAAATTACTTCAGGAATGTCTGTCTTATCTGGTTGCCTTCACATGAAAAATAATGTAACAGGGCCAGGCTAATGTGTGTTCTGGTGAGATGCACACTGTGTCCTCTCTAATATGCGAACCCCATGCATTTTTCACGATGCGGTTGATTACATTCTCTGGATGATTTTTCATATTTAATCAGCTCCAGGCACTATGGGCTTTACTTACACAAGAGTGGCCATTAATATTCAGTGTATGCACATTACAGAAGTGTATTTACTTTGTTAGCATTCACCGCTATGACATTGTTTAATGGGCTTATGTAGTAGTTTTAGTAGTGAGCGTGCTGCATGTTGTTACTTAGCATTTGGTGATATAGTTCTAATTCTGTTTATTGAGGGATTATTGTTAAGCCTCAGGTATAACTGTAGCAGCTGCATTTACTGTAATGCGTTTTAATTGATATGTAGTTAGTGATTCAGTTTCACTGATTTAATTTTAATTTATATTGAAGGTTCCCAGAAAAACTTTGAAAGCTGGAATGATAATGAGGATCATAACAAAACAAAGACATCACATTAATGTAGAAGAAAAGCATTCAGTTGAAATGTTGCTCGGTTTATGCAGAAATACAACAAAATGCCACGTAATGCCAATGTAATGATTGAATGTTGTCCCGCTCACCAGCTCAGCAGGTAATCTTGGTATTCGGATATTTTTTCAGTCATCCATCACTGTCATCATCCATCTTGCCTGAGGGAAAAGCAGCGTTGGCTCAATCGTGGACACTGGGTGACCTTTCCGACAAGAATCCACTGCAGGGAAAATTTAATTCGCCTGCGTTATCACCGATGCGTCCCAACCATGGAATTGTTGCTGTGTAACCCCTGTGTTATAGAGAGCAAACACAAAACTCTCCTAATAAAACACACATGCACCTGTTATTATAGAGAGAGAAAACAGGATGACCTGTCACCGCCATCTATTTGCTGCTGCCATCACAGTTCTGCTGTTCACATTGACATATAAACAGCACCTGTGTAATGAGCCGGAGGATGATAGTCCTGCTTTGTGGTTTGTAGGATTGCAGCTCTGACTCCCTACGGCCTTTGAGGTGTGTTTGATGTGCTGTAACGCCTAAAGATGCCACAATAGTCCTACAGGTTTAAAACCAAGCACTCAGCTCTTCCCGTGCATACCAAATAGGACACATAGAAGAAATTTATGGCATGAAGCTTTAGTCATTTTTTTCAGCACTGAAGATGAAAAGCTTGACTGTTAATCCATCTTGTTAAATAAAGATGTGTTGACTGTGGCTAGCCTCTAAATGTCAGTTAATAAAATCACCAGTCAAGGAGCCCCCAATTCAAAACCCCATATTGTCAGTCGAATAATTTGAAGGCAGCAAACTGCAATTTGGGTATTAGCCATAAATATATTAGCAGTGTCTCATAATTATAAGGCGTATTGATGAAAAAGACTGAAGAGTCCACAGCCATGCTACCAGTTCTGTGCGGCAGTACAGAAACAAAGCAGTTCTTTGAGCTAAACGCTCAAGTCAGCATGTTACCGCAATTACAGTGACAGTGCTAAGATGTTGATGTTTTGCAGGAATAACGTTCATCATCTTAGTTTGCGTGTTAGCCTGCAAACATTTGCTAATTGTAACTACATAGCATCGATCAGGCTGATGGGATTGTCATCTGTTTAGCGGCATTTGTCACAGCTGGTTATGCAGGGAAGCAGGAAATGGATCCAAATGCGGACAGAGGAGGCAGCAGGATGACTTCAAGTGAAGGTCACGTAACTGCAGATCTGATGAGAGAAGTGGGAATGGGTGTGTAGATGGGTGGAGCAGTCAGGTGATGGGGAAAGGAGGGTTTAAGTCCTAGGGCATCTGGCGAACAGCCTGAGGATGGCTGAAGAGAGGGACTGAGGAGCAAACAGTGACAGTATTTGTCATAATTCAAAAAAATGATATCATATAGAAATGTTTACTGATGATGATGCTACATGAAAAGTTAAGGGTTCGCTAAGGATTTATCATCTGATCACCGTAAATGTCTGTACAAAAATGTCACGGCAATCCATCCAGTAGTTAAGCTATTTCAGTCTGGTTCAAAGTGGTGGAACAGCGGATAGACAGACTGACTGACAATGCTATCCCAGGAGCCCTGCCACTGGCAATTGTTTCCTGTAAGGGCTTCTGTTTCATTGTTAATATATCTGTTATGCTATTTGCCAGTTCATCAGCTAACCAAAAGGTGAGAATCACTGCTAAGAAACCATCCACCAAAAAAAGATCTCACCCTGGTCTTTTTATGAGGCTGTGCAATATCAACAAGTATGCAGGTCCATTGTGTCACACTGAGGGAGATAGGTCTAATAAAATCTTGTCAAATTCAAGGTATGTCAGATTGGGTCATCACTGTGGCATCAGCGCTGCCGATGTGGATTAAAAATGCAAAACAATAAAGAAGCCTTGGCCACAGTGCAGGGTCAAACTCAAAAATAGGATGAGGAGGAGAGTGTGGACGTGGGCATGGCCAGGGAAAAGAGAGCACCTTGGAGTGATAATTCATCACATTTGTCATGATTGTCAACTTTCATCTGGGACAGTTTAATATCATGCAATCTAAAGGGGCCTTTTGGGCATATTTGTCATTTGGGACAGCTGTTAATATCAAGGAACATTTGGCATATAGAAGTTTGAATTAAAAAAATGATGACTAACTGTTAATTCTAACTTTTAACAGCGTGACAATGCGGCACAAAGAAAGTTAAAAAAACCATAACGTTTTTGTGTAGGCTCCATCTTTTGTCTTATCAGGTAAAACTGTGAGCACATCCTTTTTATGGGGCTGTTATTACTTACTTTAGTGTTTCCATGATGACAGTGCGTAATGTCGTGCCTGCAGACGGTGGAAGGGTCCCATGATGTAGAGTTATTGCTCCCTTCCATCACTGCATCTGTGGCAGTAGGCCCGCCATCTCCTGTGCATTCATCACCATTAAGAGACCAATCAGGGGTGCTGGAGCTAAGCTCAGGCTATAGGAAGCACGTAGTGTAGATTTCAGTTTCAGATTCACCTCCCCACCCCGAACCACACCCATCACTTTATCGAGCACTGCTATGATCTATTGAGGGAAAAAGCCGCAGAGGTTTTCAAATAAAAGCAATAACTCTGTGGCTCCGGAGAAGGAAATCAGAAGGCAGGCTTGTCATAGCAAGCCAGACGGCCATCCTTCCCTAACTCAGCCGTGTATATGGACATTTGTTTCTCATTCCTCCTCCTCCTGCACCCCTCCATCCTCTTTCTGTTGCTGCCGTCTCACTCAGGTTTATCATCAGCTGCTCCCCGTAGATGGCTTATTGCCTTTTCTACCCTCATCTGTCCGCCTGGCTGAAAAGGCCTCCCAGGAAGAGATTAGCAATCCAATAACTTGTGGAGCATCCACCTCAGCAGCAGGTGCTCCCCCGAGTGAATGCTGATGAGCACCGCCAGGACTTTATAATAACAGGCTGCGCAGTATTTGCCGCCTCACAGAAGCCTCGACCTGCTGGTGATCGCAACTTGTCTTCTTCATCATTCAGAGGAATTTTGCAACAGGTACTTTTAGCATGTTTCCGACACTTGTCAGTGTTTTATAGAATGAAATGTTGGCCAAAAATCAGGATTTTCCTGTGTTGTTTTGGATTTTGCTACAGTTAAATATGTAAAATGATGCAAATGCACATTATGTTACTAATGTAATTGCTAGATAATAACTGATTCCCAAGCACTTCCATTATAATGATAATTAATTAGTGACAATTAGACAAATTAAATGTCAGACCCATGGCACCCAGCCTGCAATATAATGAAATCTTTATCTCACATGTGAAATCCTCTGATTGCTTACTTGATGTGATCCCAACCAGGCTCATCAAATATGGTTTCTCAAATGTTGGTTTCACATGCTTTCAAATCTCGACCCACTAAACACATTCAGACTGTTTCTAATTTAGAATTTAGACTTAAGTAATTTGGGTAACTGTTAAATTTTCATTGCCCTAGATCTGACTTTATTTGTGATGTTATTCAGGGGCATCACCAGACTGATTTACTAATGCATATTAGTCTGGAACCCCTCATTTTCGATTTCCAAGAGGGACTGCTTCTGCACGCAGTTGGTTAGACCTACAACCAGTCAGATCAACAAAACGTGTGGTGTATCACTGAGCAACACACTCAAGTTGGGTCAGTGCTTGGTCCGTTTTCAAGCAGGAAGAAAATGGCCAGGTTATGGGTGAATAATATGCCCAATAACCTTCTCATCTAAAAGATATTCTATTCATATTGTTTACGACCACAATCTTTTGCTGTTACGCAGATGATACCCAGCTGTACAGTGACCTTAACCTCAGACCACACAGTCTATGTGGTTTCAATTCGCAGTTCGTAACTTTCAGCTCAGTACTAAGGGGCTTTGCGCACTTTGGGATCCTCAGCTATGGAACTCCCTAAATGAACCCGTTTGGATGTGTTAATATTATCCTTTCCTTTAAATCTCGCTGCAAAACATTTTTTTTCTTTTTATGAGCCATTTTTACTGTCTCTTTTATATTTTATTGACTCCGTTTTATTGTTTGAACTTTTACATTCTTTTATGCTCCATATTTTAAAGTTTTTTTTAGTTTGCTGGTTCTTGTTTATCCTTTTTTTACCTCACTCTCTGGCTCAGTAGTTAACTGTCTCCTGTGCTTTTATGGAGCTGTACAACATTTTTTACTGTGGTGTTTTGTTGCTCATTATAATAGCCCGTGGGTATCCAGTAAAAATACTTGTGGAGCTGTCTTCACTTTGATTTTGAAAATGACCTGTCTTGAACACTTGATATGAAGCCAGGTGATGCACTGAGGACTTAAATATGAACTGAACAGTTAATCATGCATTACACAGACAAAATAAGGACAGTTGTTATACCTTTATTTTAAACAGTATTCTGCTAATAAAGAAGGAATCCCTGCAGATTTTGACAACCTTTTAAAATCCACCAGTGGGAAAGCTCAATCAATGCAGAGTATGTAAGGTAGCTAAATAAGATAAAGACAAGTATTGATTGATCTAGGGCTGAAACGATTCATCGATTAAATCGATTACAAAAATGCGTCGACACAAATTCTTTGCATCAAGGCTTCGTTTAATCCATATGAGTATACAGCACACTGTTTAGCGCAGACATTTATTACTGTCGCACATCGCGCTTATGCTGTGAACACGACGTGATTATGATGCCGCTGTTTGCAAAGTGGAGGATGAGAGAGGAACTAGCGAAGAAGAAAGCGTCCAAAGTATGAGATTATTTCAAGCTAAAAGAAAATGTAATGTAATGTTACCGTCCATCCACCGTAAATCAAAACTTATGTCACCTCGGCAACAGCATGACGGCACCTGAAAGCACCCGGTGTTCTGCCAGCGGACCACAGACAAGATAACAGCAACTTTAGCATTTAACTGAAATCATGATTGATGAAGCCAAAGTAAGCCACAGTCCTCAGCTGTAAATGTGAACATGTGTGTTTTATAGGTTCGCATCATTTCCCATTTCACGTGTGTTTTCTTGACAAAACGTGGGCTGGAGACCAGCGTCGGGTGACACAGCCGCTGTTGTGTGTGACCCCCTGTCACCGATCAGTCACTGATCAGCCAGACTGAATAGCTTAACTACTGGATGTGAACGCCACAGCGACTTCAAGACTCCAATAAGAATCATAAAAGATTTACACACATATACAGTGTGTCTAGCTCTGCTTTTCTCTTACGTTATTATAGCTGCTTCTGATATCAAGCCTCTAACAAAAGACTGCATGAACACAAAGTCAGCACAAAACAAACTGGGTGTGTGTATTTTCTTTTTATGGGGAACACAAAAGGACTTAAACACCCTATAGCGTAACTGCAAGTCATCTCCCTTGTCCATAAATCCCCTCTGGCTTTCTTCTGCCGGGTGTGTAGTAAATTTACGCACTCTGCTTGTGTTATCTGTAGTTTGTATTTTCTTCAATTTCACGGGGGCTTGTGTTTCATGATAAAGAGTCGGTTGGAGTCAGTTCCTCAAGGCCAACTAGACGTGATAGGCCAATATAGTGTTGTTATAATGTGTGAATCACAGCGGAAACTAGCTCTTTTCTCATCTCCCAGCAGTCCGTGATGTATCATCTGTAATGCAGAAAGGGCTGCTTTTCATAAACTGATTGCAGAGGTCAACAGGGATTATTTTTAGGATAGAAATATAAAAATGCCACTTTTTAAAAATGAGATTGGCAGTCGCACTCAGTGAAGTAGGTTTTCTCCTCATGTCTTCACAGCTTTCAACCCAGTCACCTGTCGTTAGTTCCCAGAAAGTGGCATGTTGAGATCTTGTGTTTTCCCAGGTGCTGCAAGAATCATTCAAAGCATCTATTTTTGATAACTGTTTGTAGTCTAAATATCTGAGAGGTTAGGAGGAATAGAGACAGAAAGAGATGCAGAGTGAGAGATATAAAGCGAGACAATGATAAAAGGACTGTCTCTGCTATGCTGTTGGATTTTTGCCATCTTCAGTAAGGGGAAGGGCACAGACCGGGGAATGGGAGGCACAGGTGCAAAAAGGATCTTCACTAATTGAGTGAAGTACAGGAGCCCTGGAGGGACAGCCCAGGTGTGCAGATACTAGTCAGGGTTAGCCGAGGTCCACAACAAACGAAGACAATCCTCCCCTTCACTGTTCTCCTGTAATTGTGGTTAGCCTAATCTGTCCCCCGGCATCCTGTCTGTGAAAAAAATATGCGGAGCGCTGAGCAGTCATCTGGCATGAGTCTCGATACGTCGGCTTGGCATTCACCAGCCTGTGAGATGAGGAACAAATGAAAACTGAATTACTAGGCTAGGAGATTAATGGAGAAAAATGAAAAAGGATGGATTGAACTCTACAGAGATACCAGTGTTACAGGTGTCTGGGGAGCAAAGATGGATGCCAGGCTTCAGACTTTGGCACCTAGAGGTGCCTCGTGTTCCAGCAAATGATAGGCCTATGTCATAATAAAATAGGCTGCTGAAAAGTAGCGTGATATTAATTGCGACAGGCATCCCCTCCTCCTTCATCTGCAATCTGTGAAAGCATGTCTTCTTAACAAAGAGAATCCATCCTAGAAGAGTTCCCATTTTATTTTTCTGTCATTATAGCATGAAAGAGAGAGAACCATTGTGTTCTCTCCTTTTTCGACAGTTTCTACAGCTGATCAGTGAGAGTAAATGCCCATTTCATTTTTGTCTTATCCTTTTTGTTAATATCTACACTTAGCTACATAATTAGCTTTATGTTACTGTAGATTAATAGTTATCATGCAGTAAAATATTGTAATTTTCTGTATAAACCCCCTTGGATATCATTACTTTCCCCACTAAGTTGGTCTTCAGTTCATTATTAATGAGTGATTTCTCTGCTGATGACATTTTGGCCTTTTAGTTTCCATGCAGGCTAGTAAAAAGACAGCTTTATCTTTCATGGGATTCACGCTGAATTAAACTTTAATGTCACAGGGATGACATTTGATTCTGTTTTATTGAACATAAGCAGGTATTATTTTTTTATTCCAATCAATGTCGATATTAAAGGTCGAAGTTCAACAACAACAGTAGTAATAAACCCCAAAGCACGCTTTAAAATGTCACTATGACTGAAGATATTGCCTTTATTCAAGGATAGGATTAAGGGCTGTTTATTACTACAAAATACTGAGTTACTGTCATACACATTTGCATCCAAGTAGACATCACAAACTTGTCATCAACTGTTCCAGCTGTCGGACTCCTGACAATGAATGAATGAATGCTTATACAAACTTTTTAGCAGTGAAGCATCTCTTCTATGTACTTCTGGATTATAGATTGGGCCTTTAATAATCAATGACAGTGTGGTTGTCGGAACAGATTAGTGCCATAATCTCCTGTGTATGCTTTTATAATACTCTTTACACTGTAACTCTCAGAAGCAATGGAAAGCCCCAGCTTAGTGCGGCTGCAGCTAATGTTTGTCACCATATTGGTTTCCATCGAACAGCATTGTTGAGTTCATTTCGAACAGCGAGGGGTGTCAAAGTCACTTTGTTTGAGGATTTCATTTGAGGTTATTTCTGAAGTTGATGTTTTTGGAAGAACTTGACATTTTGATCAAATTGGTAAAGAATATTTTTTGACAGGCGAGTTCCCAAAAAAGGCTGGCAAAGCTGTGTCACAGACTGATCAAGCAAAGTAAAAAGCAAAACCCTTCAGGTCCTCCACCACCTCCTCCTCCTCCTCCACCCCTGCAATGCAATGCCCACCCTCCATGTCGCTGCAAGTTTTGTGAGGTAGCAGGTCAGCATATGTTCGAACCGCGCCCTCTCCATTTACATTTCTCCGTGTTTATTGAGGTGTGAGACACTGGCATGCAACAGCCATTATTCTGCCTCTCCCTGGCTGATTTCCCAGTAACCGTCGGCTGATAGAGGTGAACCGACAACAACCCCGATGGAAGACGAGCTGCGCTCTGTGGGCAACAAGTGTAACACAGTAATTATGAGAAATGGACAGCAATCAAGCCTGGACATAAATCTTCAGAGCCCACACTGTGTGACATCAGAGTTTATATTTAGTGAATTGGTGGGAAATTGCTCTTTTATGTGAAAAGCTCTCAGTGTGAGAGGGATTGTAGCTGGATTGGCTGCCAGGATTTAGAGGCTGAGGTTCACAGGAAGAATCTTTTGGGTTTTTGGGTTAATCAAAGGCAGCATATGATGATTCAAAAATAAAGTTAGCTCTAATTCCTCTGCCAGAACAGGCTGAGAGGGAGCACTGACACAAAATAAAACTGATATATGACCCCATTCCCTTTTTAATAAAGTATTTGCCGACAATTCAGTTTTCTAGCCCTTATTCTCCTTCTTTGCATGTGCTGAGCTGTTACACTGTACCTGCTGTGTAGTATTATTACTTAATTCATTTTAATTGGTCTAAAATGCATAATTAGGTGCACTGATGCTCAGTGTTTTTTCTTTATATTTTGATCATGGTATGCTTGGCGTCCAGATGGAGGCTCATATGTTAGAGCAGTGACTCAGTGTATGTGTACAGTGTTAGCTTCAGAAATGGGTAACACATCAGACGTAAGGAAGCATATGAACATGCATGGCACACATTTAAGAGAAGAGAGTCTCAGTGCTGAACCAATTGGTGTATCTTGTTATTAGTCGACGAGTCAATCAAACAGGTCCTGAGCTATGATTCCTGGTTGTAACCCCTCCTTACGTGTTTTATGGTGGTTCGAGCATGGCGTGCATGTCAAAGGTTGACTGTGTCCCAGAGTTCAGTGAATAGTTGCCTGTGTTATTTATTGATTATTGCATTTTTCAAACCATTCACCTTCTAGGTTTTGATCAGCAGTGTGTGACATTATTTGCACTTGATCGGTTTATGCCTGTGTCAGAAATCTTGGAGTCCATATTCACATCAATAAAGTCAGACAAATAGCATAAAACGCAGTTATCGCCATTAGTTTGTGAGGACTCAGCCATACAGAACGTTTCATTTGTTGTTTCAGGTTAACTGGCTGCGCAGGCCAGGAGTCAGGGGGATAGCTTGTTTGTTTTTCTCTGTTGTATAAGAGCAGTGGAGCTCAAATCCTGTTGTGTCACAGGCTTTTTGCATAACTCACACATTGTACAGCCCCTCTCTGCCGCTGTGGAAACACAAGCTTGGAAATGACTGATTTGAACTTCCATCAGTTAGTTTTTGCTACGTATGTTAAATTGTGAGATTCCCATAGCTCATCAGTCCCCTGAAGAATGATGTCTGGTCCAATCATAAGACGGTACCCCTCACCCCCACCACCTCCACACGCATTTCACCATCTCACACATGCCTGGGCAAAAAATAACCCAATCATGCCGCACATGGGAGTGTGGAATTAAATTCATCTTCGGTAATTTAATGAAATTCAAGTGTCTCGTCCTCACAACTCTCATCCCAATTAGACGTGAAAAAATCTGAATACAAGGGTAGGAAATTATTACAAGAACAGTTGGGTGCAAGTGGAAATTACAGAAGGGCCTCTTCCTTCGATTCTCTTTGAAAAGTGAATGTCAATGGAACTTTATTAGCAAAGGTTAACACGGTCGTTAGAATTCAGCCCGCGGCACGTCTAATTTATTCCCAAAGTGGTGTCGTTCATTTATGGATCCGTTCCATATTTAGGGTGAAGGCGAGAGGCAAGATTTCCATTTCAGAATGTAATGTAGAACACCGACGTGTCTAATATGAGACACAGCTCTGTGTCTTTGTCTTTGACTCACAGGTCAGGGATTAACGCTGGCAGAGCCACCTGCTATCACTCCGACCTGAAACTAAATCTATATCATTTGAATAAAAAAATAATATAAAGACATTCATGTCGAGTAAATAAATTCGGATGTCTTGGCTTAAACCACCTGGCCGTGACAACACTACTTGGTCTTCATTTTCTGGCCTCCTTGATAAAACATGGAAACAACAACACTTGTCAGCCTGATGCGCTTTTCAGCTCAGAAAATGCAAAGGCATTTTGTGGTGCCGACGTCTCTCCCACTGATTAATGGCTAGAGGTGGAGGACCCATGTTGTGGCTTTGATGAGGCAATTTGTACTGTTCTGCAAGAAAACAATGGCAGTTCATTTTATTGCAATGCGTCTCCAGGGATACATCAGCACGGCTGCGACATCGTACAGTGAGGAGTTTAGCCGAATAATAAATCAAAAGATGCTGTGTGCCAGGGAGGGGCGGTATTACAGCTCACTCTTTAATGGCCCATGTGCTGTTTGTAGCTCCATTTGGATGCAGAGTGAAGCTAGCATCTTATTGTATTCAGTTATGAATACAAAGCCATAGACTGGTTGTTTTTGATACCTCCCTCTGGGTGTGCAATTGATCATTTAGCCATTGTGTTGTAAACATTACATTTTCCAGATGAACAAAACAGTAGCAGAGCCCAGGAGTTACAATTACAACAGTACTGCTTGATGGTCATCAATAACAGAAAGTTATCAATAAACCACAATTATGTGGATTCCAGCACCCATGACATTACATGAGCCTGAGGACAAGCTGTAATAACAAGGTTTGACATGGACCAATAGAGAGCTTAAGTCACTCGCTTCCGCTTCCTTGGGATCTTATTTCGGGGAAAAAATGTCAATGACAACTTTTTATCCTGTTAGAATGGAGCCCTGAATTACACATATGATGTTTGGCGAGAAGTCAAGAAAGTCGCAGTTTGTCATAATACTGTAAAGTTACATGTAGTTTTGTGTGAAACTCGTTCAATAAACTACATAACTCGTCTCGCACAATTTACATCGGCAACATGTTAGCGCGGTAATGCTAGCTAGCGTTCAATGCTTTCTTGCAACTAGCCAGATAAGTTAACGTTAGCTATGTTCCACGCAGAAATATATTTCACCTGATGTGTTTAATCAAACGAATCCTGGTCCTTTTTATCACATCATCCTCTCATGTAAGTGTGTTGATGTTAGCTTCATTATCGTTAGCTTCTGTAATTAACAGAAACAGTTACAACGTCACATACGCAACTTTTGGGTTTGTGGTCTTTGTAATTATGTATTTTCACAGTCTTATACCTCAACAGTATTACAACAGATTGCGACTTTCTTGACTTTAAATTTTATCTTTTAAATTGACAGACATATGTGTGATTCAAGGAACAATTCAAACGGGCCGGGGTGTCACGAAAGTGTGTGTGGATTGCAGGGCAGAGCAGGTGTGGACCCAAATGCAGGACACAGAGTGGAGCAGGTACAGTTCAGTGATTTATTGATCAAACAAAAGGCGAGCACACTTACGGGCAGGTCGAGTGGCTGGTAAAACAGAGTCCAAAACAAAGTAATCCAAACAAATTCCAAAACACACAGATAATCCAGACAGGGCAGAGACGAGACATGTACAGAGCTTCACAATGACCGGACGAGGACTAAACAGAAACAGCAAACATTTATACACAAGGACTAACGAGCAGGGCGGGAGTAACACAGGTGACTGGAATCAGATTTAACGAACAGAGAGACAGAAGGGGAAAACAGAGAGACTGGCTGACAGGCAGATTACTGGAGGTGAACAGACATAACACAAGTACTGAACACCAAACATGTCAAAGTAAGTTGTAATAATGAATAACAACAAACTAATCCAGATCACAACTAAAGCTACGACTTGAACAGAACTCAGGGCAGACATGAGCAAAACACAGAAGTACACAGACCAGGAGAAACCACTAAAGACA